>VXAD01001103.1:1285320-1482257 GCA_013399195.1 Dicrurus megarhynchus
CAAAAAAAAACCAACCAAAAAAACCCATGCAAAGGTAATGTGCAGAAATACCCTGATTTCTCGTTAAAAACTTGTCATCAAATGCTACACAATGCAAAAATGATGCAGTCTTTTATGGATGAGTTTAAGGGAAGGTGAATGGTATAAATATAATTCAAATGTATGATTAATGCTTACCCTGTAAGATGTTTTCTGAAGTAGATTGGAAATATACATAATAGAAGAAATAAATTGACAAATCTGGATTTAATAATAGTTTATTAATATTTTATCATAAAATTAAAAATTATTCTCTATTGCTATGAGCAAAGAAACCCACTGATATTAGACATATTGCATCATTTATGATATTGAATGAGTCTACATGAACTGGTTTTAATATTGAGGTATCTGCAAAGAAAGGGTCCAATAATCTTAAAAGAAAGAGATTTAAATGTCTAATGCTATTGGTATTAAAGACTATAAAATGCTATCTGATATGATCAGCCTGTCTTTTGTGAAAAAGACACTTAAAGAAAATGGTTCCAACAGCCATATATGAGTTGTGTGATAACTATTATTATGCTATTATCAAAGGCTGTATTTCCTACACAACTACTGCATGATCAATATCATTATTGCAAAAGTGCTTTTAGCTAACTCAAATACAAAAGACACTACATATAAGTTAAATTCCATTGTGTTCTATAGAAGAAGTCTTTAGGTCAAAACGTACAGAGATCTTAAAAAATGTCAAGTACATTTAATCTGAAAAGAGGTGACAGACAAAGAAATACATCACACAATCCATTAAATGCAGTGCTAGAACATGCATTGTACTCTAAAAATTGCAAGTGGAAAAGCAAGAATGGTAAGACATAAATGGAGGACTAACTCTTCAGATTAATTGATAATACCTCCCTCATCAGACAAGGAGTAAAAGAAATGATCACCTGAGAGGAGGAGAGAGAAAGTAGTATGAATCAGTGAACAAATTGAAGGAATTGACTTTGAATAGAAGGCAGACAAAAATGTCACAATCAGATTCACTGAAGGACTCACATTTGTGCAGAAAAGCAGGACTATAAGGAAAAAGTGAATGATGGTTTTTTTTCTTCTTCTTCTTAACAGGAACAGTTTTTATGTCCAACTTAAAACAACCATTTCCATTCTATCTACATTTTTCCACAGTCATATTAGCATGTAAATTCAGTGAACCCTTTAGTAGGGCATAGATTTAGAGTGGTTACACCAATCACCATATCTGCAGAGTAGCTGGAAATATATTGAGATACTCTATAATTTTTTATCTTTTTAATCTTACACATGAAGCTTAGAATTTGCTTTTAAATGCCTAGAATATAACCCTAACTGTAAGAAAACCACATCTGTTTCCAGTTACCCCAGAAATTGTTTCATCCTCTACCACCTGTAATTTTGACAGTTCTGATGCCCTTTGTTCTCAGGCTGTCCTTTCTACATTTTCTTAGGGCTCTTGCTCTAGATACTGAATTGCAACAATTTTTTTTTTCTTTAGTGGCAGTGTTTGTGTTTTTAAATTGTTCTTTAATGACTTTATGCTTGGAAATTCTTTCAAAGCAATAAGTCAAATGCTAATGCTAGCATTAATGTAGGGCATAGATTAACAATGAGGCTCAGAGATAAAAATCAAGCAGCAACACATTAATCATTAAGCAGATTTAGTGTAGTTTTAGATTTTCCTAAATCTTCAAATCAAATTTAGTCAACCAAATTGCATCATATATTCCCCCTCATAAATTTATCATGCTTCATCTTAAAATGACACCTGCAATGTCAGTGTGAAAATTGTCCTTAAGTCTTTTCCATTGATGGTGAGAAACCTTATGGATTCCAGCCTAAATATACTGAAGACTTTATATATATCATTTGGTCTTTATGCCTGAGTATATTTCCTGGTCTATTTGGAAATTGTGTATTTGCTGTGTTCAATTTATTTTTTTTTAATCTGCATCTCACTAGTTGGTTAACACATGAAAGCAGATCTTTTACCACATTCTTTTACAACTGGGGGTTGCCCTGACTCAGGTTCAGGGCCTGACATTTGGCACTGTTGAACCTCATGAGGTTCACATGCATCCACCTGTTGAGCTTTTCCAGTTCTCTTTGGATGGCATCCCATCCCCCAGGCATTTCAACCACACCACTCAGCTTCTTGTCATCTGCAAACTTTCTGTAGGTGCACTTGATCCCACTATGCCATCGATGACGATATGGAACAGCACTGGTCCTAATATGGACCTGTGAGGACAGTGCTCATCACTGATCTCCATTTTATCCCTTGATTTTCTCAAATGGAACCTTCTTTCCATTTATGTTATTTCCACTCTATTTTTAATACCCTCTTTAAGCTGGCTGTTTATCCCAGAACTCTTATTTCTGCACTGCATGCAATTCCAGGCAGTTTTTTCTCAGTTCAATAAATTATATTTTGATAATTACTTTGTCATAGTTTAACCCCTGTTTAAAACTAAACTACTGTGAAAAAAATTAACTCTATCCCAGCAAAAACCAGCACATACTTCCTTTTAGATATATCTCTTTGCAATATAAAATGATCTAAACTCTCAAATTTGATTAATTATATATTTCTCTAAAACTTAAACTGAATACATACAATTTTGTATGTAACTTACAGTTACGTACTTAATTACCATTGCAGGTCAAATCTTGATCCCATTTACAGAAAATCCAATATATGCAGCTGCCTCAGTTCCACCAGTTTCTAAAAATGAGGAGAAAAATGTTGAATCACTTTGGGATGTTTGAAAAATGCCCCCTTGTTTCAATTTGAGACACCCACAACAAAGAGTTTTAGTGGTTATATTCTCCATTTATAATGTTGACAATATGTATAGAAAATCTCAAAGTTCAATTCTTTTATAAAGCTACCAGAAGCCGCAATGTGTCTCAGAAAATAAAAGATTTTCTGAAGATCTGAATAGATCTACTTGTGTTCCTTGAATTCTTTTGTCCTGTAAGGTTTGTTACAATCAGCAGTGATGCCTTTGATTGTAAATAGATTAGGAATTGGTTCACATGTCCTATCAGTTCCAGCAGGTTTGTAGTCTGAGAGGCATGTAGGACCTGCTAAAAGCATTGCACTTCTCAGCATTCTAGTAGCAACTGGATGTGCATATAATTGAAAATATTGCCATAATCAGCTGAGTGTGAGAAATATGAAGATGTATTTATTTGCAGAAGTTAGGTGTTGCTTTCTATAGGTCAGCTGAGAATGACAGCATTTACTGCCTTGGAAGGAAAAATCCTTTGCAATAGATAACTCTGTAATTCCTCACTGTAATCCTCACAGTGGCAGAAACTATGCATAGAGTTTTCAAGGTGGAGAATGGCAGAACATATGTGAGATAAATGAAAATGTTCTGTACTGCCAGCTACTGCAGCTGAACAGATCACCTGCTTTTTGTTCTATCTCCACAGCTAAACTTCCCTAGGAAAGTCTTTAGGTAAGAGAACAGTCTTCTCCAGGGAGGAAAAAAAAAAAGAGAGCTTTCAGGGAAAAGTTCATTAATTTCAAGCAACCTGATGTTCAGTTACATATCCTAATATCAAGACATTTTTGTGGTACTCAAGTTTCAGACTGCACACAAGTACTTTGATTACTTCCTGCATTCTATCACCTGCCTGCTGAGTTTTAAGGATCTTTTAAAATCTATCTCACTCTAGCTGCAGAAGAAAATATATAAGGACATAAAAATTATGTGCAGCTATCCCTAAAACTGGTGAATGAGGAAGATGTAGTAAATGAGCACTCAAAATGAAAGTTCTAAAATTTCTGTTTCTACACATCTATGCACAGGTCCTGACTACCCAGAGATATTCTGTACCAATACGGGCAATTCTATACATTTCCCTCAAAAATGTTATTACAAGTGCTCACATTAATGATCCAATGAAAATATGAATTACAGATTGAGATCTAGTTTGCCTAATTTGGGCATGTAACTTACTTTTAAACCTCTTATCCCTCTCAAAGATCTCTCAAGTACATCTATGCCTTCCTCGAATTGGGGGAAGCAAACTGTCTCAAAGGCTACATCTACACTTTGGTCTTCCCCAAAAAGCACGTACACCCCAGGGCAAACTGTCCATATGTCCATACTTGCCCTAAGTCTCCTCAAGTCTGTCTGGTACTGTCAGGTGTAATTATTATGCTCGTTTTGATTTCAGTCTGTGTGAAGAAGTGTAAGCCCTACATTAAACCGCTGCTGGGGTAGTTCTTTTACGGCATGATGCTGCATGTGTTTTTATGGCATGCAAGTGTTGCTTTCTTTGGGAAAAGCCATTTGGATTTTCATAAGGCTCTGCAGGGCATGGAGAGATTGGTGGTGTCTCATCTTTGCTGCCTGTAGAGTGTGGTCCCTGCACCGAATGTTATTCTGGAACTGCAATCGTTTTTATCTCAAAGGGAACTCTGAAATGAAAAAGCCTGAGAATGACCTATCGCACATGGACTGGGAATGATACAGGGCCAGATTCTAGAAGGCAAGTGATTTGCTACTGTAGATGTACCAAATAGTATTTTACAGCTGACATTTCACCAATACTGAATCAAGTGGAAAAATTACCCTCAGCATCTTACTAATAACATTACTATTAACGTCAGAATGTGATTTGCCTTGACTTTCATTGTTGACTTTCATTTAATTTCTTTTCCGCTCTAACTCTTGGACCTTTCTCCTTGCATTTGCATTTACTCAGCTATTCACAATCCTGTATTGATGAATGGGATTTCCCCCTCCAAAGTGCAACACTTGACACACACCTTACTGAATTTTATCTTGCTGATTTAAGACCATATCTGAAGATTATTACAGTAATTTTGAATCTTGATCCTGGTCCCTAAAACATTTGTATGCCCTGTGCTGTTAATTAGTATAATTCATAGATTTCATACATAATCACAATTCATTTTGTCATCTAAATCACTAATGAAAATACGTTTAAAAGTCTTAGATGTAGACTGTAATCTGTAGCTAATTCATGTGCTTATATTTGTCCTATTTCTCTTTCAACCTCTAGTCTGAGAACCCCCAAGAAGCACCACAGTAGTTGCATAAGTATTTAATACTTGCATTCATATCTAATCTGGTTCACAAAATTATATTTAAGTTACAAAACTCTGATTGCTAATGTCCCCAAAGAGGCAGCAGTCTGTCACTTACTGAGCTCTGCATTAATGTAAGTTAGCTGTTCTGTCACTAATTTTGCATTCCAAATTAGAAATAGGTAATCAAAAGTGGGCTAATGATGCTATATTTTTCTCATGTTCTATTACAAGCACCCTGCATTTACTCCACTATATTTATAGAAATCTATGGGTTTGTAGAAAATTGTGTCTGAAAGTTTTATTGTATCAAGTGACCTACTTTTCACCTTAGTCCATTTGAACATAGCAGATATATTTACTATCAGTTACTGAGACAAGAAATGTGGTATTGTTTTGTCTAGATCAGCATCCTTTAATGGCCATGCAGTCTATTAAATATCTATTACAGACTCTGGATTTAATAAATGATTTCTAATTGACTAGATGTCAGTGGCAACATTCAAGAAAACTCAGTTACATGGGATTTTTCATTGATTTTCCCTGTATTAGAAAATGAAATGTCAGCTACCATTAATTGCATTTTCACAATAAGAAGCATACTGCAGAAGTAGCTGCTAAGTGAAAGCACTTCTAGCCTAACATGCAATAGAAGTACTTTTTTAAAATTAATCCAATATATAAACAATTATTACAGTTATGTGCCTCTGTGGGTCAAATTGATGACAATCTATATATGTACAATCTATAATACAGAACCATTTTGCAGGCTTCTAGAAAAAATGCATTCAGATAACATATCCTGCACTTGTTTATCCTTATACACCACACTGTCTACATCCAGCACCACAGAAGTTGGTTAACCCACGGTTTCCAGAAGTTCTTACCGACAAGGATGGCATCACCCCTGACATCAGTTTACACCACTGCTGTCCATGACTCAAAGAGAGAACTGCTAACTTTTATTGTCTTATAAGTATACACGTCTACCCAGGCTATGCGTACTAACGAGGGCGTGATCCAGAATTAAGTTTATGAGACTGTGACACTTATATTCATTACCATTGAAGATCCACAGTTCAAAATGCATTGGTGCAGCTTTCCTGCTTGCCTGTGTCTGCATTGGTGTAATCAGGCCTTCATGATCACGTATGTCTTCTACAGGTGTAATTCTATAGATTTTCTTTCATGTGATCACATTTATCATTCCAGAATTGACCATCAGTCTATATAATGCCGGTGAGATGATATTAGAAGTTTGGATGTGAAAATTCATTTGACTATGCACAATTTACAATAGTGCAGGAAGTTCTTACATCTTTGTAGGGAAAGAAAAATCCATGACCTTTCTAAAGTATGTGATGTGGCATTCAATTTCCCTGCATCTGATCGATAAGCAAGCAGGAAGTTATATCTTTTGCCAAGGTAGACAAGCATAATTAAGTAATAAGGCAATGGAGGTAGTTGTGATTATCTTAGGATGCACCTGGGAGCTGCCTTGTTGCTATTTTAAAACATCTTTATGTGAAGGGAACTGTATTAATTTCTGCTGAGAAAGGTGAAGGTGGCAGTTTGGAATGCTCATGAGCAGCAGTTTCAGTAGTGCTTTACAGACAGTAATGTGGTGCGTTCACCCCAAACAATTAGACTTCTCCTTCGGCAGAAGCAAAGATGGAGCAGGTTGTAAACATTTAATTGACAGTTCAGACCAAGGGAAAAAAAAAGAAAAAAGCAGCACAATGCCTCCCCCAAAACAATTATGCTTTGGGTGGCTTCCAGTGAGTGCAAAACTTACATTTTTACCAGTTTAGAATAAAAATATGTTGCCTCCAACACTTGACTTTCAGGGAAGACATCTCTGCATAATTAATACTATTGCATCCACATTCTAATTTATGCATTTTAATTATATCAAAGGCCTGGTGAATAATTAATGCTAGCAAAACAATAGGTCTGAAGCATAAGCTGAAAAGTATCACTTTTTAATGGGCTCTGTAAATTTAAATAACTAATGAAAGCTATTTAACTATTTGATTGTGAGAATATTTCTCCTGATACAATCAAGTATTAACTACCATAATTGAGCAGCCTCTCAACTGGAGAAATGTTAGCTCAGGCTAGTTGTTTTCTGAGTGTACTACAGTTTATTGACCCACCTGAGCTATATGCTTGCAGGAAAGACATTTATATGGATGTTTCCCCTCTGGGAGGGACTGGCATGTCATTGGTATCATCTATAAGATGTAAAATCAAAATTCTGGGCACAGCGTTCCCCTTTGACCTCCTGTCTTCAGGTAGGTCAGTTCATGCAGGTTTCATGGGGAGATTTAGAATTGAATCTAAAGAAATACAATATAGAATTTATTATCTTTGAGTTCAGCAATCTGAGAATTAAGGATGGAGGCCAGGTTAGTAATTTAGAGCCTTGCAGTGGTCGGAGAGAGATAGAACGTCTGGAGAATTTAATCTCATCCCAAAATGGGTTTTTGAAATAGATGGGATTAATAACCATTTGGCAGTGTCTAGCATTTTTCTGTTTCTTACAGAGGAAGCTTAGGGTACTGTCTTACCCATACACCTAACTTCTAGACAGCCGAATTTAGATGAAGTTAATCTCACTAGCAAAGGCAGCCTCTAAAACTATGGTGCAAAAATGACCTACTCACACCAATCTGAGGGTGTAAAAACCAAGGCAAAGCAGAAGGGCTCACAGCACAGAGCTGTGCAAAGTTCAGCGTGTCACACTGACAAACAGCATCCGGTTGCTTGGCCAAGTCTCAGACTTGAATTGTGTCACTCATTAAGAAGGTCCTTCCCCCTTTGAGGGGCTCAAAATGCGTGTTCATGTTGATTTGCCATACCCAAACACGAGCCTCCACCCTGCTCTGGTCCCTGGAGCAGCGCTGGGTAGTGTGATGTGCTAAGAGCAGGCTGTCCCAGATGTGCAGCATGTCCTGGCTTTGGTGTACTCTGAGTTTGTCACGCAAAGAGTGGTGAAAGCATGTGGACAGCAGACAACACTGACTGCACAGCATGGAAAGCCTGCCAGCAGAAAGTACTCATTTCTTTTGGAGACTAAAACGATACAGCAAATGATGAATTACTGCAATCCCTGGCAATATATTACATACACTCAAGAAATATCAGCTTGTCAATATGAATATAAAATGAATAGCTTCTACCAACTTTTTTGTTCTTGTTTTCCATGTCAGAAGTTTGCACTTTAATGCAAAATGTTTAATGAAGTGCCATAATAATAACAGTATAATGAAGGACTTTTAAAAGAAACCAGATTGACAAAGGCTGCTGCCAATTTTGCATATGAGGCCCTTTATTTAAGTGCATTAACTTGAGCTTAGAAATTTTTGGCTCCTATGTTTGAAGTTTTCTTTTTTTACCTAATATTATGTATTGAAAGTATTTGATTCTCCATAGCAATCACTTGTGTCACTGGGGAGATATGGAGGGTGACTATGCAGGAGCTAATTGTGTTTTCCCTGTTTTCAGCTGTGTTTGCATGAGCCTAGACATGAGCTAGTGCTCTCCTCAGTGGTTGTGGCCTGTGCCAGGTGGGCGAGAGTTACTTTCAGTTTGGGTAGGCTGGATGGTGCGTCCCCTCATGCAGATGTTGGGAAGGACAGGGAGGAATGGAAAAGGCTCCTGCAGAGCTGTCTCTGTTCCAGGGAAATCTCAGCCAGCCATAGCAATCTGCTGCCTGGCCCCATTGAATATTTCATAGCAGGTAGAAAGCGGAACACAAAAGAAAATCTACCATAGTATCAGATCAAACCAGTTTATTTCTTGTGAGCAATAGTACCTGAAAGAGCAGACAGATGTTGGGGCAGTCTGGGGCTGGTGTCAGAATTAACACTGGGGATTTACTTGTTCTTCACTGCTCGGCTTCCCTGCCCAGGAGCTAGGCAGTATCCTGATGCTATTCCTCTGCACCCCATTCCTCTCTACTTTTCTTGCTGCAGAACCTACAATGAGTAGGAAGAACAATTCCCCAAGAAACACAACTCTTTTATTAAATCCAGTTTAAGACCAAAACCTCCTTAGCATGTTTGGGATGGAGTCTGGTGTTTTAGCTGTCCAGTGTGTGCAACGTGGATGATGAAAAGAGCTGCTGAAGCAGGAGTTCACGATCTCAGGTGAAGTGTTTCCCTTTGCTTCTGCCTCTGCAGGACTATGCTGAGAAGGAGAAAGCTGCAGCCAAGGCCCTGGAGGATGTGAAGGCGAACTTCTACTGTGAACTGTGTGACAAGCAGTACCACAAACACCAGGAATTTGACAACCACATCAATTCTTATGACCACGCTCACAAGCAGGTAAACTTGACAAATGTCTTGCATGTTACAATGGTCTCTCTTCCTTCCTCATTGATTGTGGGAGGTTTCTGAATTCACTGAAGTAGAAGACAATTCATCACTTGATGTTTTCAACTTTAACATGCTCCTTTCCATTAAAGTAAAATGGAAAGTATTCATCTTTATCCCAATTTCTTTTAAGCTACTCTGACTGAAAGACCTCCATCTGTAGTTTTAGATACATGCTTAGTATCAGTGTCCACACTTAATTTGATATATTTAAATGTGGAATTACTTAAAAACCACAGGCAGGGGGAAAGACCACTTCCTCAAAAAACCAGGTCCCTCTTTTGGATGCAGAAGGCATATAACCATGCTGTTTGAAGCTGGTTGTGCCGTTTCAAGGGCAGAAAAGAGTTTGTTTATTAATTTTTCTTTCAAAAGCATCTGTTTCTGGAGTTAAAATCTATGCTTCATAATGTTTCTCAGGGTGAAATACATTTTGCCTTGCATGCAGAACATGATATAAAAAAATGAGATGTTAGATTCCTGGAATAAGATAATAAATACTAATTTTTTATCACTGTTTTTGTATCAATTTTATCACATGTGTGCATGGTAGGTATATTCTACCCATATGTGCCTATTAACCTTATTTCCTGCATCCTAATTTTCCTCCAATTTTAGCTAAATCCATATTTCAGTTGGCAATATGGAAGGAAAATGCAATTAATTCATACAAACACTTCAGAATTTAAAGAAAATGGTTTGTGAAGTTCAGGAATGAACAATTCTGAACCTCTGAAGTGACAGATCATATCTGCTGACCTGACATGCTAAGCACGTGTAACTAGATTCTATAGATGTATTTTTTTTTCTCCTGTATTTCTGCTAGTGCTCACATTTAAGTGCTCATGTATTGCGTGCATCCAAGTTGCTAGGGAATTTGTGTCCTCTGTGTGATCACACTTGTGGGTTCACGGGGGTCAGGAGCTACCTCACAAATATGTGAAACCATTAGAAGTTGCAGGTATTTCTGATAGAGGATTAGAAATAATGATGTTGAATAAAATGAGCAATGCTAAGGGCAAAACTCCTCACTCTCCCTGAGAGCAATCTTATTGTCTTCTGCAGTATCACAGAGGATGTAAATCACCCTGGAATTTTTTGTGTGCATCTATCACAGCACTTCATTAAAAAGCTGCCTAAGGTCTGCCCACTCATCATGCTGAACCATCCTGCTGAATTCAAGCACCCCAGTCAGTTACCCATGAGTAATAATGGGACTCTTTTGTCCCATCACTCCCAAACCAGAGTTATGCATTTATGCATTAGATCAAAAGCAATTCCTCTCATCACCATTCCATTAATTAATCCATAAAAATTTTTAGAATAATACAAAACAAATGCTTTTCCAGATCCTAAACATGTGACTCTAATCCCTATAAATCCCCATTTGCTGCAAAAAGGATTTTTTTCACCCTTCAGCTGTTTTTTAAGTCATCAGAAATGCATCTGAACTCAAATGGAGCCATTTGTGCTCTTTCCTCTTCACACGCTCCCCCTGCGAAAAGCAGTTTATGCTAAATCAAACAGCCTACTTCACGCACTGGCTATGATTGGGTTGTTGGGCAGGGGAGGTTTTGGCAGGTCTGTTATAAAAGGGCTTGTTTAAGCAATAAAACTCTTCTTAATTTTCAGATAAATTTACTGCTTTAAAAGCTGCCAGACATCGTGCTGGAAACTAAGAGTCTGCACAGAAATGCACGACACATACAGAATATCAACTGGCAGTGCAAGCTCACCTCATCCTGCCCTTTCAGATGTAGTTCAGAAGCTCAGTTAGTGCAGGATTAGCTAGCTACCCTCCTGATGTGACAGGGTAATTCAGTCTCTTCTCCCCTCTCACTTCTTACCTGGTCAGCCAAGCCTGGGAACAGCATTAGTTTGCTTCTAGGAATAGTGTGAATGTACCCTTTTCTCTGACTTTTATAGTCAGTCACAGAAAAGCCTCTATTCTTCATGCTTTTATCTAAAAAATCTAAAGTAATCTAAAAAAAAAAAAGAAAAAAAAAAAAAAGTTAATTTATGGTTTCCTGTGGGTTTAGTTGGCTTAGTATCAACATGTTTATTCTGGGAGGGACATTTGCCACCACAAGAGCTTCTTCCTCTGAAGGTATGTTTTCTGTTTCCCAGAAGTAATTTGAGGGTAGCTTTAGTAATCTGCATGGATATGTTCTAAACATCATTCTTCTAATGGAGAGTAAATTAAAATAAGACACTCTTTGCATCTCAGTAACAATACAGTGTAGTCCTCCCATGTGATTTCCCATTTAAATGCTTCTACTTCACAATTTGTATTGAAGTGGCAATGATGTTTAGAGCAGATAGGCAGAAAAAAGGATATTGCACTGAGTACTTAGTCATAAGTCTTTTGTTTGTCTTCCAGAGGAAACAGATTTTATTCAGAGAATTATGGCTTTAATCTCCAAATATTATGGTTTTATAAAATTAATTTTGTGATCCATTTTCTTATAGATGATTTCAACCAGTTGTTATAGCAGGAAGTGCTGAGTCCTGGACCCAGAAGTTGGCATACCAGCCATTGCCCTCGCTGTCCTCAGAGGCTGCAAAATGTTATGATGACAGTCTGGCCTTGTTTGCATAACTGGTCTTTCTGCTGTCCTTCTGTGTTAGATTATTCTAAAGCAGTATACTCAGACAGACTTTCTCTCTCTCTCTCTCTCTCTGCTTGCTACAAACCTTCATACTTATAGATACAAAAATATGTTGTATTTGTACATATATATGCAGAAAATTTTGACAGACCATCAAAGATCAATGCCTACATCTTCGTTATCTCCTAACAATGTAATTACCCTGGAGAGTTCTAATATTATTTATCTATTTTTGGGTAACATTTTCTACTATTAAGTAATTCTTATTCCTTTGGTTGTCTTGTCAGCATTAGTCTCAACATCTTTTCTGACACACTACAAGAATTTTTCACTGATATTACCTGCCATTGGAAATTAATTTATTTTAGTGCAGGACTGGATAAATTGAACACAGAAAATGTTTCTGATTACAAGTTTGCACTCCCACCCATCTTTACCTGAGCTCTCTGTTGTTAAGCCTGATACTTAACAAGGCTGGGGCAGGAGTGTGAGTGACTTTCCTGGAGAAACTTTCATCACCATACAGCCCTATGCATACATGTCTCATTGGCCCACCACATATCAGCTAAACCACTTGAAATCACAGCTTTTTTCCTTTGTGGTCTTTTCTATGACTTTATAAAGTCTGGGGCAGCAGTCACGGGGAGTAGCCCATTTGATAAATCTGCAGTTTCTCTCCTCAAGCACCAAGGTGAATGACGCTTGCTCTCGCTTGCTCGCGGTGTTCTCTGCAGCAGAAGTTAACTGCATCAGAGCGGGGTACCTTGGCTCTGCCGAAGCTATCTGAACACTGAAAAGCACAAAGGTCCTGGTGTGAATTAGTTCAAAAGTGATCAGGATACAGATAACCAAGATAGGCTGCTATCTGAAAATGTAATATATGTGGAAGTAGGCTAAGCTGAAAACAACGTGTAAGTGTAGCTCTTTTTAATCATGTTGTGTATGTCTTTAAAATGAAGCCAAACTTGAACAGAGATGTCTGTTTGGTTCACATTATTAAATGGAATCTTTTAATAACTCCAGGTCATGCACAGTGTTCATCCATTCAGTTAACATCAAAGTAGTTGGAGCTTTCAATATTTTGTATAAATAATCCTTAGCAATCAGCAAGGTTTTTAGATGTCAGCAAATGAGAAAATCACAAATCTGTTCCATGTACTGCAATATAATAATTGTGATGATAATAATAATAATAGAAATAAGCAGCAAAGAAAAACAAGACTGTATTGCCATCTTGGGGTTTCTGATGACAAAGCAAGTCTCTAGTTTCGTTGTCAGAATTTAACCATACAGTTAAATGCATCACATTCTCTCATATGATAAAAAATACACAAACAAACAAAAACCTATAAAAAGCACCCCAGAACATAAATTTTAGTGTCCTTGAAGCAGGCAGTAGTAAGTAAGCAAACAAAACTCTCATTCTACTCTAGTTTACATGCACATACCTGTATTTCAGTATTTATATCCATACATACTAACATTTGGTTATATTTTTGGCATGAGAGCCTGATTTAGTGTGTACAGCTGTTGGCACTTACTGTTAAGCCTTTATGGTGCTTGTGGATTTAAACTCTGATTCAGGCAGAGATTTAGCTCCTGTTAAACATCAAAGCTAGAAAATATGCTTACATTTTAGCTAGCATTGCTGCTACCACCCAGAAAAAGCACTGATAAGTTAACTCAGAGAAAGCTCCAGGAATAAGTGTAAATGCTGAGATCTTGTTAGCTCATCTTGAGGGTGTTTTTTCCAGCATCTCCGTGTTTATTGGAGGGAAAAGTAAGTCATGTCTTTTGGCTCTAAAGTAAGCCTCTATTATCCAAACAATTTTCATTTGGAGGAAAGAAATCTGGTTTGGCAGTATCTGAGGAATTTCACCTTAGGATCTGGGAAATTAGGCAAACATACTAAGAAATCTTCTTGTGGACGAAGTAACGTATATTTAGCTGTAAGAACACACTAATCACAGACAGGACTACACCAGCATGAAGGCTCACTACTGTGTGTGCTTGTGTAGTTTCTGCTTTTTCCCCTTGAAACATAAGTGGGCCCCCAACTGCTCTGGTGCTCCCGTGTGGACAGGGCCAAGGTCCTTCCCTGTGGCCCCTGCTCCTGTACCTGTGCTTCAGGACACTGGCCTTTAAAAAGCTGATCCTTTCAAAGCAGGACACTGGCCCTGCTTTTGTAGGGCCAGGTTTTGCACATGGGGTCTGTACTCTGTGGCCTCCTTGGGAAACAACCTGAATGGTAGAAGACCTCATGATTTCTTGCTCTCAGTTAACAAGTGATGCTGTCTGCAGTCACCAGCTTTCTACTCCTGTAACTCACAAAAATCACCTTGGCTTGATGCCTGTCAAGAAATACATGCATACTTGTAACAAAACTTTCACATTTCTCACATCCCTAGTCAGATTAAGGAAAAGGAGTCAAACGAGAAACAGCAACATGATGTTAGATTCCCTCAAACAGCTGGTTTATAAGTGGACTTGAAGGGATACAGGAATTTTGTATATGTGGTAGTTACTGTCCTCTTTAACTACCAATGGACTGCTATGCTCAAAAGCAACTATCAAATATGCAAATTGTTACATGTGTGCAATTTAGAGGGTTTAAAATTAGGCCCAGTCCTGAAAACAATTGTGAACTTTCTAAGAGGTAGTCCTATAAGCAGCCTCCCAAAGATAAATTAAAATATTTGAATGCATAAAATGTAGGATGCTCATATGTTTTACAAGAGAGGGGTGTTAGAGATGAAAGTTATTATTATTTATATTTTCCATATCCAGAATATTTACCATAAATATCTTTAGTCAGATTGGATGCTTTTGACACATACATCAGAATATTGACTTTATGATGCATTATAGTCAACAGTTTCACAGATTTTTTTCCACAAAGTATTCTATAATTTCAGTGAAATGCCTGCTTATTTCTAACTTTAGACAAATCTATTACCAGTTTATATTTTAACTATCTCCACTCTACAATTGTTTAGAAGTACCAGCTCTTCCAGTATTACCTTTGTGAGACACTTCTGCTTCTTTGCAACATTTTTTTTCTCTTGAATTTGGGGGTATTGATGCTGAGGAATTCTCAACTGTCATTTTATTTGTTCATTATTCTACAATACATACAACAATTCAGCTTTCTCTGCTCTATTCTTTTAAGCACATCTTTCTTCCCTTGGAAACAACGTACTCTTTACATTTCTAGTCTAGCCTAGTTTCTTTTTATACAAAGACCAAAGCTAAAAGCAAAGAATTCATTTCTATAGTCTATCCTATCATTTTGGTGTCTTTCTGCCTTAAAGACACACTGTTCTCTTGCTCATTGGGAAACCAGTGATTTTCTTGTTGCTGCTTATGCCTATGCCACTTACTACATTCTCTAATTTCTGTTATAGCTTAACACTTTCTTAGCTGTTCATCATACATTGATTTTTCAGTGCACATTCTTGTTCATACCTCCAAAAATTACTTCCACTCTGACTGTAACTGTTCCCGAAGAGCAAGTTTTTGATAATTTCTTGCTGAATAGTTGTGCTTTTTGTGCACTGCCTTTTCCATAATTAAAAGTTTTTCTCACTCTTCCAGGATTTGTTCATGTGAATGAACCTCTTTCATTCATCATTTTGGTTTCTAAATTAGTTTTGATTACAAACTAGATTACCCCATGGTACTGGATTGTTAGATACAGAACTGATTGTGATGCTTATAATTGAATAATTAAATACAAACACTTTGTATTTTAAGAACAAGCTTTCCATTGCTCTTGGTTATTGGGCTGAAATTTTCTTTATGGATCACAAGCCTTAGTAAATGACAGTAAAAATACATAATATTTGCAAAGTCGAGAATAAAGAAGTGAGAAGGCTTCAGAATCAATACTGTTGGGACACCCCAAACTGACACTTTTATGTATCTGCCCTCTAATGAAATCTTTAATCTGAGGTGGCATGTTATTTTCACCGAGGAAAAGTCCCTGACTCAGTACTGAAGATGGACTGTACTTTAGAATTCAAACTGTTTTGTGCAAGGGATGAAGCTGCTGCCTGCAAAAGGACGGATGATGTGAAATGAGGGGGAAACAGAAGAACAAGTGGGTTTGGGGAGCAATTATGGAAATAGGTGTGGACAGAAACTGCAAGAACAGAAAGGTACGCAAGTATTACTCAGAAATTAGAAGACAAGGGAGAAGAAGGAGTTACGAGATGAAGGACCAGGAGAAATAATCTATAAATGAGAAATACCAGGATAAAACACAGTAGGAAACTCTTAATGTCAGCCACTTACAGCCACCAATGTCTAAGTCATTGCATTTAGAGCTGAGGAATTGAGTGAATAGGCCTCATTTCACAACTCTAATTCTGTTAAAAAGAGGACCATAGATATTGTATTGGCAAAGAGTTTTGTATTGAAAATAATACAAAGGACTTACACAACATAAAAAATGGCTGCAGTCTGGAAAAAAAGGAAAGAATGGCATGTATAACGCTGTAATCACATACATTTTCATCTTTTACTACTGCTAGATATAAGAACAAAATTTTCTTGTCCTGAATGCTTCTTTCTGTTATTTAGACATAAAGAAATCCTGCCTTTCAAAAAACATGTTTGCATCACAGCTGCTGTGCTTCAGAGCACCTGCAATCTAGCAATTTTGAAATGCTGAAGTAGCAGTTCAGGGAAATGGACAATCAGGTTGTGTCACATCACAGAAACTAATGTAAATAAGGGTAGCATAAAGCAAAACAGGATCACATCAGCATTTAAGCAAAGGAATAGGGTACAACACATGCCCACAGCAGGACATAAACAACATGATAATTCTGTGGCTTCACTGTACTAAGAACATTTATTTTGCCAGTTTGAAATTTTCTGAAAGTGAATGCTTGCTTTATAATATCATGCAATATTTTCTTAAATGTTATGAGGAGAGGCTTGTATTTATAGGTCTGCTACACAGAGGAGCTTCAACCGCACACCAGAGCAAGTTCATGTACCAGAGTAGCTCCGCAGCAGCAGAAGCAGCATTAGCAAATACCACTGAGCACACTCCGGTGATTAGGAGTGACTCGAGGCAACACATTCCAAAGAAATGTCACCAGAAACAATTCTTTATTTCAAACTTACCAGTCTGTGCAGATCAGTGAACTTTATAAAGAACTGTTAAGCCTGCTGCCCTGCCAGTGCTTTGCTGCTTTCTTATTACTCAGTGATAAAGTAAATAAATTGGCAGCATTCATCCTTTTTTAAATTGCATGTTACTTAGAATAATGAGATTCCTTTCATCATTAGCCCTTAAAAAAAATTCTTGCAAATAATGCAGAGCTTCTTTTAAATTTAATGTCTTGATAAGCTAAATTATTAAATGCTAGATGCTATGGAATTACATTTGGTGTTCTTTAGAATGAATGCTAATTAACATGTAAATTAGCAATTTAACCCTCTTTAAATTGGAAAAAAACCCATGGGACATCTAATTTTATAGTTGTTAATGATGGTCCAATGACTGTAGAATATTTCTTAAGCATTTCATTATATAAGGAATTACAAAAGTGTACTATCAGATTTTGGCATTTAAGACATAGCAATAACCAGAATGTCAGTTAGAGGAAGTGCTTTTCATTAACGCCTGTGTTATTGTTCTTTCTGTTCTTCTCAGATGGTGCACTTTTTAATTACAAAAGTTTTAAAAGTAATTTTCCTAGCAGGAGGAATGGTTGATGCAGTGTAATGGATGGTTTATTAAAATAAGCAAGGAATTGTAAGGATTACATTTGTAAAAAAACTGAAAAAGATTATGCCAAACTGCAGAAAAATATGAAATTCCACCTCAAAATATCAATTTAGGTTTTAATTTTGTACAATAAGTCCTCGCTCAGAGCATGAAGAAATACATTCTTCTTCAATTATATTTAGACAAAAGGTGCAGTTAATCAGGTGGAAACTCAACATCTCTGGTTCAAATAATTTCCCATTGCTTCAAACTTTGCTTCTGTTTAAAATATAGGCAAAGAAAAAGATCCCAAACTAAATTATTTAAAACACTCTGTTATGACTGTTTAACATGGCAATGATAACTGGAACAAACAAAAAAAAAAAATTAAATAAAAGATTTTCTGAAACATTCCATTCAAATTAAAAAAGTGGGTTTGGGATAGTCATACTTCGTTTTCCTCGTGCATAAAAAGACTTATCAAAATCAACATATTCCTCATTGGTTCTGAGTTCTGAAGTGCTAATACATGCAGACATACAATATTACTTAATTAAATGAGATGGGCATGTAGAACCTA
Source organism: Dicrurus megarhynchus (assembly GCA_013399195.1). Lineage (NCBI taxonomy): Eukaryota > Metazoa > Chordata > Aves > Passeriformes > Dicruridae > Dicrurus > Dicrurus megarhynchus. The sequence goes on from VXAD01001103.1 coordinate 1,303,691, forward strand.
AATATTTATGTTTAGATTATTATTCGCTTTTAACCTTTAAGGCAGCCAGGCTGGAGTTGTGCCTGCGTAATTTAATAAATAAGATAAATTATATTGGGTGTTGTTGTCCTATTTAATATCTCTGTATTCAGAGGTCTTTTCCACTTTTTAAATACCAGATATTAGGACAGAAGAAGCAGAATAAACAGCATATTTTCTACCTACTTCTATGCAAAATGTTACCAGTCATGCGAAACTGTCTGTTTGTGATGAGCTAGCAAGAACTGGGTGAGACTGAAGGCAGACATACATTCTATTTCCTGTGCCAGCTTCAGAAGACTGGCAAACATTACATAATATTTTGTATAGGCCACTTATTTTGCATGGTTGTTTGGGGTTTTGTGTTGAATCAGTAGATCTGTCATATTAAGGTCAGGCTCTGCAGTATCTACAAACAGTGAGGTGAGGTGAGGGAGGAAAAGTGCTGCCAGATGCTATGATTGGCTTTAATGACTGTGTGTTCACAAGTACTTGAACTCATATTTGTGGAATGACTTTTAGAATAAAGTATTATTCAACCAGATTAAGGAACCTGTTCCACAGGATATAATACTGTACTTATCTTACCTGAGGCAGTCCTGTGCCATAATCAGCTTTTTGGGAATACGGCAATTAGTTGTGCTAGCAAAATATTAAATTTTCACAGAAAAATTACATTTCTCTTGGTTTCTGCATAAGTTTTGAACTTGGTCATAACTTTCCCTCACCTGAAAAAATGATAATTCTTTAAATCACACTGACATCCACAAAGTATATCTGACACTATAAACATCTGTCTAGAACCTGTATCTGTTATAGTTCTGTTCATTTTTAAATGTCTGCACCTTCCAATCAGTAATTAATATGCAAGAATGTATCTGAAAAATTGATTCCTGTGGAGCTTTAAGTCATGCTAATCAGCTATGTTTGTATTCAAGGAACCTTGCAATGTGTCTTGTACATCTTTAAGGGGCATTCCTAGAAGAAACAAATATTTAAAAGCAAAACAGAAACAAATCTGTGCATCACCAAGACAGCAATAAAAATGGTGAGATGAGTCATTTATTATCCTTGCTTAGTTAAATGCATTAATTAACATCTTTTAATATATCTCTAAGGGAAAAATAAAGGAGGTAACCCAGATGGATTATCATTTCACATTTTTTTAAATTTTTTAATAATTAGGCTTCACCAGAAGCCATTAAAAAGACAAGGGCTCTTTAATCTTCTCGTATTAAATTTCAAGGGAATAGAGAAATGTAGGTGACATGTATGTGAATACCAAACAAACATACCAAGCAGGTGATGGGACTGTAAAAAAAATGTATTTCTTGAAAAAAATACCAAACCAAAATGAGCCAAACTGAAAAACCCTAAATACTAATTTTTCAGGAAATGTTTTTAGAGCAGAATGATTACTCAGGAATGTGAGAAGATCAAAACTATATTTCACACAGAAATTTTACATCATTTAGTTTCAATCTATTTGAAATAGTTCATAAAGATTGACATACTTTGCTTCAGCAGTGTTACTTTAGAAAAATACATTTCAAAATTTCTTGTAATTCATGCAATAATACTTTCATAATATTAATTATGACATAACCATGCCTTTTTTTTGTCATTCTTGAGATACAGGAATTATGAAAATTGCATGTTTAAGGCATTATGTTGCATTGCTGCTTAGATGTGTTAACATCAAGCCACTTGATATTTTCACTTTTTAAATAACTTTTCCAAATTTTATTCTCCCACTAAGACTAAAAAATAAAGAAATCCCAGATATCAAAGTTTTCTGCACAGTAGAAATTCTAGTCTTTTAACAAGTATGTATGGATATAAGAATTGACAGTCACCCCCTGGAACCCTGTGACATACTTTTATGCTTATAGTTAGCATTTCTTGGCTTGTTTTCAGCCCTTAGCATATTGATGGATTCCAAGTCCTGCTTCCTTTACAACAGACACCTAAATACTTACGTTTAAAAGTCACATTCCATTGATGTGTGTTTACAGTTTCTGTTTGGGATCAGTGGTATTGAACAGGGTATTAAATCACACCTGGCAGAAGAAAAACAACCTATGGCTTGTATTCTGAACCTGCCCTGGATCTCCAGTCTTAGCCTGGATTGTGTGAATATCGAACCATAATTAACTGAGAAACTATAGGGTAAAGTAATATCATGTTTAGGGGTAAACCAATGCAGTTTGTAAGTAACATAATTTCTCCAGGCAAGTGGTCACACCATCAAGCCTGAGAGTTCAAGAAGTGTTTGGACAATGCTCTCAGGCACATGGTGTGAGACTTGGGGTGTCCTGTGCAGGGCCAGGATTTGGACCCAATCATCCAGCTCAGAATATTCTGTGATTCTATGATAGTTGCCAATATTTGCATACAAAAATATTGCCTAAAAGGTACAATGTAATTTTCACCTTTCAAAAGGAACCCAGAATATTCAGATTAATCTCGTCTTTACTTCAAAGCAACATTAATTCTTCTCATCAGCTCATAATGACCATCTTTTCTGAGTTCTGTGTTACTTTTATATAATTTGAGTCTGAGTTACACTGAACATTCAATTCATTGACAGAATCTTGGATCTCAATAGCTTGTATCAGATTTTGACTTCTTTCCCATTTTGAAACTTAGAACACCATAATGTCCATTTGCTTGCTTTAAAAAAATGGGAAAAAAAATTAAGATTCTGGCTTTCAGTTTGAAAATAATAATGAATTGGAACAGTACATATGCCAAACAACAACTTATAGCCTAACATATCTAGACATGGAGTGCATCAGAAGTATACAGCAATTGTTATAGAAATTTTATTATTTTGAGGAAATGAACAAATATTTTTCTTATATAATTCTTTTTACTGTTGCACAAGGTCTCTCTAAAAGCTATAATACGTGGAAAAGCAATCAAGTTATTTTTCAGAAATTAAAATTATAACATTTAATCCGTCTGCCCTACTTCTCCTTGTCTCCAGAATATTTTCCAGTATTGTTTTAACTCACCTAGTGTGAAGAATGTGAAACCACCATCACCATATTATATCTGTGTTAATGCAAATTTTAAGAGGCTTCTCTTTCCCTTTCAGTACATATACTCATGGTATTTCTCTTTTTTTGCAAGAAATAATTAAAATTTAGGGGTGTAGAAAAGTATGGATTACAGGAATAAAAAACTGTGGTATAAATAAAAGAGCGACTTCAAATCTTACAGGAACGATAATTTCCTGGGAGGGAGTAGTGAAGCTTGCTTAAAAGGTTCTTTGTGTCAAGTGACAGGAAAGAATTTGAGAAGTGACAAAGTATTTCAGAAACATTGAGTGATCGATCATCTTTAGAATATTAAACATACTCATGTCTACATGAAAAACTAGATGTGTGTTTATAGCATCATTTGATATAAGAGTGAATACAAACAGACATCATCTGGAGCATGGCTAAGAGGATAACATTAAATGTTACCTCCCATAACTCCAGAACATGTAAGTGGGTAAGAAGAGTAGTTCAGGATTGCTCTTATAAACATACATCATGTTAATTTCTACTCTCTTTTCAGGGAGCAGTTTCTAGAATACTATTAAAAATTTTAAATTATGGCATCTCAATTGAAGTGTGTCAAGTTTCAGCTCAGTGACATGTTGCACACCAGTAAGTTAAAGGGGACCAAACACAAATCACAAGCTGCAAATAAATAATATTTAAAGCATATGGCAGTAAAAAGGGAGCTAGATAGGATCAAAATATCTTCACCTTCATAAACTGGAAAATTAGGACATTTTTCACTCTTCACACTTTGGTCATCTTTTTCCATGACACACTGAATTTGCTTAGGAAGCACCTTATTGCATTTGGTATTTCAGAAGGAAATGCTACTTAACTGGGAAGAGAGCTGGATAAGCCAAGCAGAGGGAAGAAAGGACACTAACATCAAAGGAGAAAACACATAATAATAATGTGAACCAAAATTGGAAAATAATTAAATAAACTGAAAAAATATAATGAAAATAACCTTTTTAAAAATCAGTGCAATGTACTGAGATGTGTTCTCAGAAGATTGTCTCTGATAATCAAAGGCTAAACCAGGCTCTTGCAGGAGTCAATTACCAAAAAAAAAAAAAAGAACATCTGTTCATATTTTTCTGTAAATAAACCAGAGACTGGAACACAAACTGCTACTCCAATCCCATGCATGAAGAAATTAAAATTAACAGATCTTCCATCTGAATGTGCTGCCTCTGTGGGCCTCCCTTATGACAATAATAGCACAAATAAACTTCATCCATATTATGGGTCTCCAAAAATAATAACATATGCATTAGAACTGATCTTTATATGTTATTAGCATTATGATGATCAACACAGACATACGGGAAATAAAAAAAGAGAAGCAACTGTATTTAGCAAATGCAAATAAAGTATTTGCATATATCTGTATAAATAACGAACTGTAACATACACTTATTTTAGGAACCTAGTTTCATAAAGGTGAATGAGCTTGTCAAATGGGCTGGGAGGAGGAAAACAGATGGAAAGATGTGAGAGAGAACAAAGGAATTTTAAAGAGCACTTGGCAGATGGTTTAAGAACCCAAATCCCAGAACTGAAAAAGACCGAATAGGTTATAAACAGCTAATCTCATTTAGAAGGAAAGTCAATTCTCTCTGTCTTAAATTTATAATAACAGAGAGAAAGCAAAGATGGATGGTAAATACTATAAATCACAAGTGTAGAAACTGGAAAAGAAGTGATGGAGGAAGTAAAAAGGGCAAGAGAAAAATCTGTAGTCATGAGACATGAGGGCAGGAAAGTTTCTGAAAATATATTGAGAACATAAAGTATCTTCTGGTCCAAATTGAAATTATTTACTTGTTAGCAGTGATATAAAAAGGGCTATTCAATACAGATTTCTGTTCTGTACTTGGAGCAAAGCCGGATGACTAGTCACATCCACGATGTTTAGGATGATTGTGAAGTACCACTCTACCAATACTTAAGAAGGACCTTAAACAACATATTCTAGAGATAAATACTAAATCCCTACCTAAATATAGAGATAAACCATTCTCAGCTTGTTCAGGCCATAAACTCTCCTAATAATTAATGTTGATTTTTAATGGGTCTCAGAGCACTAAGGAAAAAGCATCAAGTTAGATGATGCCATAGTAGGATTTAAAAAGGATAGGTAAGAAAATCTGTCATTCTGACATTAGTGCCAGGGAAAATACCAGCATGGCTGATATGGGTTTCCATAAAGTGTTGAAGAATTATAATGTAATTAATTTAATTTAATATGGATTATATTAAATAGCTCTTGTCAAAGTAACTTGAATTCATCCATTTATCTGGATGTCCCCTGTCTTGTGTTAATGGAAAGTTTTGATTGGATGATTACAAATTCCTTTGTGGTCTTTTCTGATTGAGCAAAACTGCAAGGAAATGTCATTTATTAATTTTTTACTCTGAGCAGGCATTTTGTAACAGGATGGCTGCTAGATTCCTGGTTACCTTTAACCATCCTATTCCAGAAGAGCTCAGTCTACTTTGAGCAAATACAAGAAAAAGGGTATTTTGGTTTTGACTGATTAAAAAAAAAAATGTCACCACAGGAAAAAAGAAAAAAAGGGAAAGAAAGCCACAACCTAAAATATTTTGCATAGATAGCTATTACAGCCTATTAAAAAAAGCAAAATTTCACTTCCTTCATATATTTGATGAGGCTTCTGCTTATAACTCCCTTTTATGTCCTTCACACAGATTTGCTCAGTTCGTAACTTTTCACCTAAAGTTCAGTGACTGGTAACTATAAGCAAGGTTACATTTATCTCAAGTACACATTAAAATATCTCTTTTTGGTGATGGACTTGTTCTCTTGTAGAGGACTTCAAATTTACTGTGCAGTGGCTGAGTCAACATTCCTCTATGTAAACTGTGAACATAGTACAATGATTTGGAAGAGGTTTATCCTTTATGCTCTATTGTTGTTCTCTCAGCATTACCATAGTTATCAAGAATCAACCTATTATACAGCTAAATCAAAATTAGGTTTAATTCAGGTGTCTGACATCTTTTTGCAATGGGTACAAAGGGTTAGAGATTATAATTAAGCATATACCTGTAAATGTTGATTCAGCCTCCTCCCTGCTCTTTCCAGAATTCACTCCCTCTCTCTATTCCTTCATTTATTTATTTGTAAAATTGTATCAGGGTAAAGCTGAAGTGTTGTAAGAAATCTGAGATCTGTCTATGAAAAGTGCTATTTAAAATCCATGTATGGACATTTGCACTGTCATTTTTGTCACTCTGAAAGTGTGCTGACTGCATTGAAGAAAGTTTGAGGCCAGGTTTTGGACTCACCTGTAGAATTCTGGGATAATTTAGACTCTCTCTCTTTTCACTAAAATGTAGGTGATTTTGTATTCTGCCTGCTACAGTTAGAACAAATAAAAACAAAGACAGGCTTTAAAAACATGTGGAAAATCTTAAATATCTTTAAAACAAGATTACAAGAAGTACTGAAAGTTTTGAAAGGAGCTAGTCTTGCACAGGCTCTGTAATGACAGTTTCTTTTCTTTTAGCTGCTTAAATGAGAAGGAAAAAGAAATACAATACATGAGATGATGTTTTTGATCTAAGAAAGAGCCCAACACCCTGACAAGTGAGGTAATATATGAACTTGAAGGGAATATATAGACCTTGCCCCAAGTTTTTTGTCATTCAAATGTGTTGATTTTTCTGGGTAAGTTGCTCTGTATTCCGAAGTGGCACTAAATAGATCTAACCAACTAACACAATGTGCAGCCAGCTTGGTGGAGCCTATGGCAATGCATTTGTTGGAACTGATAGAAGCATGAATGGTCAATAGCTCAGGCTTCCACAGGAATGAGTTGCTGGCACAAAGTGCATGTTCTGTCCTCTTTCCTATGGAAACGGCCTCCACCAAACTTTATTTGGGGGATTCTTATGAGAAGTACAATTGGATCTTTTAAAGTGGAAACCATCCACAAATGGATACTTTCATCCAGCAATAGATGAAATCAGTTTAATTAGCAGGAATATTTGCAGGTCTGGTTAAATAGGAAAAAACAAGCCCTCTAAGGGGCCATCTGTAATTTATCCTTCAGGTTAGATCCATGACCAGCATCCCATTCACTAATAGATGGATTCTCTAGGGCATGTCTGAGGACTGAGTCTTCCTCCCTCCTGCTATCATCTCATTCCCTAATCCAACCAGACCAGGATATTTTCTTTTTATCTTCTCATTCACTTCCACTACCAATATTGAATCTGTTACAGCTGACTATAATATAAAACATTCTAACAAATAATTACTTGCACGCACTTCAAAGTGATCTGAGGCTATTTATGGGTAAAACAAATGAAAATTTATCAGCTAGCTTTTGGCTTCATATCTCATTGTTAATTCCTGTATATAATAGCTTTTCCAATTTATTTTTAGGATTTTATTTACCATAGTAAAGGCAAATTTCTTCAATGCTGTTTCCTCACTTCCACTTAGCAAGCTAATACTGTAAGCTTTAGACATGAAGTTTAAATATGTTCTCTAATGACTATCATTCTCATTTGATGGTTTGCAGTGTGAAATCATTTTACAAATAATGCATTTGGTTCCAATGTTAGGGTTACAGGCAAGAGAATAATTACTGAAATTAACATTCCTGTTTTCCTCAATTAATACTTCTATGGTAAATTTGGTTAGAACTTAATTAAGGAGATTTTTTTGCTGAGTGGAAATAAATCTTTAAAGCAAATCAGGCACTCAAACACTCACATTAGTTCAAGGACTTCAAATTAAAGAAGTCTCTCTAAATATAACAGAAGACATATACCTAATGTGGTATATACATTTTTACCTGGGGCTTGAATGCATTATGGGATAATGAGTAGTTTGGAGGTTGCATTGTGAATGATATTCCAGAACAAAAATAGTCTAAATGTAATGGGGAAAAAAAATTAATTTCTACTAAATGAGATTTTATAGCTTAATACACAGAAAATTATTTTTTTCTCAAAGATGCCTTTTATTTACAGCAATGTAGTTATACTACTGTGAACAAGAAGAGGGTTTGCTACTCAGTATAGTTGCAACAAGAGTTCTTCTTCCCAGAATCTGAAGCAGTTAACACTGAGAACCCCTGTTAAATCTATATAATGGCATAGCCCCTGGCAGAACACTCAGAAGGAGAAGTAATGCTGTCTCCCAGAACCATACTCCTATGGTCCTCAAACTGAGAGACTTGCCAGTCAAGAATGAGACAAAACAGTTGTTGAGTAGCAACCAGACCAGCAGGTCTCGACTCAGCCATGCCAGCCTCCTTTTCTCTTACACCAAGGGATTGAGAGCTCTTGTGCTCTATGGAAAACTTGCTTAAAGGTTTACCGGCTTGGTTACCTTCCCTTGTCCCAGAGAGCAGTTTCTCAGGTGGCCCTATTGACCAAACCCTTGATTCCTCCAGCCAGGTTGCAGTGATGGCAATTAGGTCCCAACTTTGTAGGAGCGCAGTGGGTTCCAGCTCCTCTGGTTTGTTGCCCATGCTGTGTGCATTGGTGTAAAGGCACCTGAGCTGGGATGTCAGCTGCGTCTCCTTCTTAGAGGAACACCCTTAAATAATTAAGATAGACAACTTTAATAGCCTCTGTACACGATGAAAAGAAAGAGGTACTTTACATTTCAATTTATCCCTCTTGTTTTAGACAGCTGCTTTAAAAAGAGGTGGTTAGGTCTCTAAAGTGCTTATTTCTTTCCAGTGGTTGTGAAGAAAGGCATCTGAAGTTGATGAGATGAACAGCAATCCAGAGAAACATTTACCTGCTAAGGGAAGAATAGAAATCAGGATCATAACTCTGGACAGAAAATAAACTCAGTACTGCAAATGCAGGCAGCAGTGAGTATTCTTCAGGTGCTCATAGGTCAGCGCAAAGCACGTACTGGCCCAAATAAAGCGACAATTTATAAAAGAAAAAACACAAATCCCCAGACATTCATAATGGGAATAAATTGCTAAATTACAGGTATTTGACCACTTTTATTTCAGGTCTAGCAAAAGTAGGTAGTGAAGATGCAGCTCCATTAAGTAATTTAAATCTCCTGGTGATTCATACCAGAGTTCCAGGAGGAAAAGCATAGATTCAGCAGTTTTTGACTGAGTCTTAGAGGGAAGAGCCAATGGGACTCAGACCTGGTTCTACAAGTAAATCTTTCCATGACAATGAATATTATTTTGTAGTCTTCTAATACTCTCTGTGGGTATTTACAAAAAGGGGTGGGTTACTTTTAGAAATGGACGTGTCCACACACACGTGTACAAAAGACATAGAAAGAATAGAACATGAGTCTCAAAAAGAAGCACAACTCCATGACAACTATATTTGTAGGAGGTGAAGGACAGAACACAAGAAAGGTATTAAATAAATCATATTTTATTATACATGCCTGTATTTGGATGCCCAGTTAAGTACCTAATTACATGAAAAATGCAATTGCTGTGTAAAGAAACTTTAATTTTCAAGCACACCTGCTGAGCTTGGGGTTGTCATTCAGGCACCTGCTCAATTGCATGCTCTTGTACCTCACCTGCAGAAAATATCTGTGTGCCTGTCAGGAGTCTGGCACAGGTTATTAGTGAAGAAAACCAGGGCTTTGCAGGTTAAGCAGGCAGTCCCATGATCTATCCAACATAGCCGACAAATTTCATTATGATTCCTAACTAGAGCTCTGGCAGTGCAGCTTTGTTTTGTTTTGCTGAGGGGATGTGCAGGGAGAGCCCTTTCTCTCCTCAGACTGCAGATGCTTTTGATTTCTTGGATTTCAGCTCCAGTTGATGAGTTCTCTGCTATGCTTACCTACATTTCTTTTTCTTCTCTCTACTTCTCTGACATATGCTGCATGCCATTAGAGAGCAAAAAATACTGCTAGAACTCCTTTTCTTAGTGTTGGTCCATTTGCTTTTTTGATTATCATCCTAACTGTCAAAGAAATGAAATGGCATTGCTTTGCAGTACTGCGCTCCATAGTTCTCGGTTTCACACCGTTCTTTGTTTCCTTGACAGGTAGAAACTGTTTCTGTTTTTCCTCATGAATGCTTTATGTGTGATGCTGAACAGCTAATGGTGACAGCTAAAACATAGCAAGCTGCCCCAAAGGGCATTTCTCAAATGTGTTTCTTTGCCCTTTATTCACATTGGACATGTTAATAAGGCTCATGACCACCTATGTGTTTTTCTGGAAAGTAGGATCTTTACAGCTTAAATATCTCTACACTCTTGTAAATATTACCTAGGTGACAGAACATTTGGATTTGTTCCGGGAAGATTCTCTGATTTATTTTTTAGCTTTGGCTTTAATAGATTATTTGAAAAGCTTCTTTCTTAAACCAAAAGTAACATTGTCTTACATATTCATCCATTTTACTGTAAATTGCAGAAAATGAGGTTGAGGGAATGGAGTGCTATGTGACTGACCTGGCAAGGGACAAATGAATAATGAGAGGGGGCACATAAAGAGACGGGTAAGAGATAAACATGGTGGAGCAACCATTTCTTTTCAAGAAGCTGAAGCCTAAGAGCTTTAAAAAAGACTTTGCAGCTGTCCTGTTTCAGAGTCTAGTTCATGAAGAACTGGATGTTTGAGCTGATAAAAACTTTACAGAGAAACATACAGATTTGACAGATTGTAGATAGTTCTGATGAAATGGTTAAACTTTCATCAGGCACTAGGCAGCCTGGTATTTCTTGCTGGTTGGTGGTGCACCAGTTCCTTGAGCAACTTTCTGGCTTTCTCATTCAACAGAGATTGAAACATCAGGGTGGCTGACAGCCAGGTCTTAAACTCCCTGAGCAGCTGATTTGTGGACAGCCCAGCTCTCCATGTCTCCAGATCAGTGCTCAAAGGCGTGTCTTGGGGTCCAAATGGCTGAGAACAAACAAGAAACTTCTGTTCTTAGTCTCCCAGCATTTATTTTTTTCTCAGTGATGTTATCTGACTTTTTAAAAAATCCCATACTTGAAGGAAGCTGATGTGACAGTGGTGAGAAATGCTCACTACAGCTTCCCTGCACTCTTCAAAGAAAGGAATCACAGAAAGAAAAGACCTTTTATGGCCTGTTTCCACCAAGTTTTTCCATGCCTCTCTGTCATATTATGTCATTGCCACTGACTGGATTCTTCCATTTTAGCTGGACAAAAAAAAAATTGTCATTTCTTTAGATGGTGGTTTTCACCTATTTGCTTTGTCTTAATCTATTGGCAAAGGCTAGACCTCTCTCCAGAAAGCAGCTCTCTCATGCGTTTATAATTTTCTTGACTTCTACAAGTTGAGGACTCTTTGCCTCCAGCCCAGTTTCTCAGAAGCAGGTGCATGTCGGCCAATGTATAGCTCTGTGCCATGGCTAGACTGCTCCCCATAGCTGAGCTGCAGATAGCAATATTTGCTGTTACAATGCTTGGTCAGCCTTCAATTTATCCTACTGATGCATATTGATCTTTTGGCCATGCTACAGTGAAACAACCGCATGAGTTGATGGCAATGATTGGGATGTTGATCTTTAGGTGCTGGTGGACACTCAAGTAGGCAAAGATGTTGAAAGATGAGCAGCAGTTTAAAAATGACTGTGATATCAAAACCTGTCTTCAAATCTGCTTTGCAAAAACTGCTCCATGGAAAATTTATCGTTTCATGGTGTTGATACTGCTGTTCTAAATTACACAGAGGAGCACAGGGCTGTAGTATTGCCCTTGCTGGGCGGGATTCGCCCAGTCCCAGCCAGGGGGGCAGACCCCCCAGCGGCCCCCCCCCCACGAGTCGGAGTTGTCCCCGGCTGGAGGGAGACAGAGGCTGCACCACCGACTCGGGATGGCAGAGCAGCTCAGAACTGGGGCGGTCCTGGGGCGGTCCTGGGCTGGGAACTCCCTTTCCGATTGGTTGTTGGCTGCCGTGGCTCTGCCCCACCCCTGACTGGAGAAAACCACAAGGCCGAGCCCGGGCAGAGAGAGAGAGAGAGCGCACATGGGACAGAGACAATAAACAACCACCAGACCCCACGTGCTTGGTCTCCCATCTCCCCTTTTTTCTCTGCTCCGGGAGGTCGAGGGCGTGTCCCGAGGAAACCTCTGAGACTGTGGCTGTTCGCTTAAGAGCTGCCGGCGAGGGCAGCCCAGGGACGCAAGGACAGCGAGCACAAAAGGTACTCAAAAAGCTCGTGAGGAGCTGCGCAGCCATGGAGGTAGCTCTGAGCTCGCTAGCACCCCACACGAGAGCAAATATAAAAAACTATAAGGGCCACTTCTGGACCAAGGGGCAAGCAAATGCATCAGTTTAGTTTCAGTCCTGGTCCTCAAAGCTTCCATTTTGGGCATCTGACTGAATACAACTGAGCTCCCTCCCAGCTTGTAAACATTTTTCCCAAACATCATGGCACTGGAGGAGGGGGGAAGGGGGAAGGCATTTCTGCCATGGAGTATGGAAGCATGGATCTGAACTGGGGAGGTGTAAGGTTAGACATGACTTGCTGACTCCTAGAGAGCACAGTGAACTCAGAGACAACTGTTTTTGCCGAGGATGCTGTTGACACTTTCTGGTTTGCATCTTCTCTTTCGCTCTCCTTGTGTTATCAGTAGTGCAAAATCAGGCAAGAAGAAAATATAACAAAAGCAAAGAATTTTGCTCTCTCCAACAGCAATTACCTGTTTACAGATGTGTGAGGAGATTAAAAAATTGTGAAAATAACTACAAAAGAGTTTCCTGATCAAATATTTCAGATGGTGGTTCTCTCTTGAGAAAATAATGCAGCCTTAAAAAGGTACAAAACCAACAGAGAAGCCCCCACACATACATGCATACATGTGCAAGTAGAGAGCTATAAAATATATTACGCATAGGACCTCAGACTTATTCCAGTATATGCCTGTGGATTACATTTCAACAGGATTAATTAAATATGTTGACCTCATTAAATGGATTCTAGCTTCGTGTCTGTATTTTGTACATTTGTACAGAACAGAATATTTGTGTGTTCATAAGAAAAATAAATGCTATCATTCATATGTAGGTATATATCAGCTAAATAGCAGAGGCCAAATCATGTTATTCTGTTAAGCAAAAATAACATTTCCAATCTCTTCTCACTATTATAGTATTTTAAGTATATTTTTACTCTCCATTTACATACTAACCTCATGAAAAGTGAATAAATTTAGAGGAACTGTATCTGCTGTATACATCTCTAACCCATTCTGTTTATATTCTTCTCACACAGAGATTGAAAGATTTAAAACAAAGGGAATTTGCTCGAAATGTGGCTTCAAAGTCATGGAAAGATGAGAAGAAACAGGAAAAAGCACTCAAGCGACTCCACCAGCTTGCAGAATTACGGAAGCAGTCAGAATGGCAAGTTTTTAAAACTTGTATGAGATTTTAATGCCCTCTTTCCTCCCTTCCAGAAGAAATATTAACATTTTTACTCCTCCACAATGTAATGTACAGAGATTCTGTGCACTGTAACCTGTTTTCAGCTGTCTTCAACTCCAAATGTACCTGCTCTGCAAACCGTACATTGCAAACCCCTGACTTAATTACATGATGTTTGAAAGTTTGATGTTTTCTCTCCTGTAGATAGTTATTCTCATGTCTTCTAAATTGAGTGTTTTGAAGACACTTTTATAATATCACCGTTTTACCTTATCCAAACAGACCTGAAGAAATTAGTATGACTGTCTTAACATTTGATTGCAAATTTATGGGAGAGGATAAAACCTTTGTGAATAATTTTTACTACTTTTAAGGTACTGGTATTATTCTCACAGTTTCTCTGTAGGGTAATCATTATTTGAATGAAAAACAAGGAATTAACTGAATTAAATTTGTCTAATACTGTTAGCTCCATTGATGAATATCAAGATAGAGAACAAAGATTGCACTAATAAACCTTTGAGAAATCTCCTTTGTTTAATGACACTGAATGTAGAATACTTCATTAGGATAGATTGCCATCAGACCAATTGTTTATGTTAATCTATGACCACAATGAGTTAATCAGATAAATAAACTGGCATTCTTTTAAATTCATCTCAAGACTACTGTACCCTGGAAATAATAGCATTCAGAGTTTATTACAAACTCATTTTGGCCTATGTAATTGCTTTTGAACAATCTGCTGAAATATAACAGTTGAGTACTAATATATCACTTTTATGGTTACGACTCCATTTTCATACAAATCTGCTGAAACAAATGTAGCTGCCTGTGGGAAGCTTCCTTTATGCCCACGCACTCAAAGATGTAGTCTCAAATAGACTGATAATGTCGGTGATAATAGGAAAGCCAGAATGAGACCGGGTGGGAAAGAGCAAGTTTGCTTTTAGAAAGAGCCAGGAGTTCATGATATCTTTCAAAGAGTGTGGAAAGACAGAGCTTGCTATTCCTCTCTGTAATCACTAATAGGCTCAGGGGAGGCTGAGCGCCGGGATTTTGGCAGAGGGGTAGCATTCCCAGTCACTCAGGGAAGACAGAATGTCAGCCTTTGTAAGCAGAACTCTACACACACATATAATTGTTACCACCCCAGGTTCCAACGCAGTTCCTTACAACAAACTAATTCAATTTGACAACAAAATTGTTGCTAATCTTGTGCACAGAAAAATTTTATTTTGCTATTCCAAGAGAACTTTGAAAAGGATCTGTTTATATGCCTTCTCCAAGAGATAATTTGTTCTTGATGCACAAATAGGGGTTAATTTGTATCTCCTGATGCCAAATTTCTGGCAAATGCAAGCATATTCTCTGAAATGCGCACATATTCTCATAGTATGAGTTGACCCTACTCCAGGGAGCCTTTCTGTCTTTCCCATTGCTGAAGATCAATGTATTTTTATAACATTTATAAAACATGATTGCCAATTATAGATAGCTTATATGCAGATCTAGCAGTTTTAATTTATTTACATTTAATTAAAATATTTTATAAATTTTTAAATCAAAATCTTTATTTAATCTGGTTCCATTTTTTTTTCTTGTAATGTACTGTAGTACTGCATTGATAGCAAATGTAGATAATTAGTCTAATGAAATGTGTATTTAAAATATATCTTGGAAAAACACTTTTATGGTGGCTATATATGTCACATCTCTAATGGAAAATGACAACAGTCATTTCAGTCTCAGTTAATTATCTGTTTCAAGAAATCAGTGGTTTGCCATTTTTGTTAAGGCCCTAGAATACTTAACCTTTTTTTTTTAATTACAAGAAAACTAAATCATATTTAAAATCTGAGATATTTTGAAAAGAGGAATAATGTAATTATTGAAAGAAAAATACAGAAAGAGAAAATGTGACAAAGTAAGTCAAATCATGGTTGATAATGAGACCAGTGAAGTTGTGATTTTTTCCCCTCCAATGTTTGCTGACAGTGTTAGTATGAATATCTCTGAATATTTTGCAAAGTAATTTATTGTGGAATAATTTAAAGATAAAATAAGAATCTACTCTTAAAAAATTCAAAAACATTCCTCCCTAAGCAAGCAGAATGTTTCTCTTTCTCTTCTAGAGTTTGATTTTGCAGATGCTCCAGGTCTTTTTGATGCATCTCTTTTTGAACATGGCACAATTTCGTTTGCAGTCGCTTTTCAGAAAACCAAGACTTCCCACAGATCAAATTCCCCTAAATATAAATTTGGAGTAAAACCAGTATTTTTTCTGATTGTACATGGGCATAAGTCTGAAAAAGAGCATGTGCTGACATTAAACATGTAATTTACTATGTGTAAAGACTGTGCTGTCCACACAGAAGCCCAAACTGATGATAAACTGCGCATTTACCCTGTTGAAACTTAGCTTTCCCTTGTAAAAACTTGAGTGATACCCTCCTTCACCAGACAGAGATTGTCAAGTGCATGCTCTGTCATAACTTGGCTACTTAATACAGATTTCTTTTTTCTTTATTTTTTTACCTTAAAGCATCACTGGGAGTGGACCATTGCTTAAAGCCCCCCGATTAGTCCTGGAAAAGCAGCAATCACCAGATGGCATTTTCCTGTACAAGGGCAGCAAGTTCACAGCAAGTTCTCAAAGAACCATCACGAGTGAAGGACAAGGTTTCTCCAAAAGCATAATAGAGAAAAAACAACTTCTTATAAGCAGGCACCATCCCCCTACTGAAAGACACCATGCACTTGGAAATCATGTCTCACAAATGTTCCCAGATAGCACCAATACCCCTCAAAGGGCAGGGGTGTCTTTTTCCTTCTCTAAAAAAGTCCCTTTGAAGCTTGAGTCCTCAGCATCAGTCTTCAGTGAGAACTCTGAAGAAGGAAATGATTGTAGTGAATCCCCCAACCATAAAAAAAAGCAAGCTATTGAGGGCTGTCATTCTGTCACACTTTTGGAGGAACATCTGAAAGCAAGTTTGGATAAAGAGTCACCTATTACACAAGACCAAATGGATTTGGATAACAGTGCATCAAGTCATGTAGCTGCAAAACCTAAAATGCTAAAGGAAAATGATAAAAGTAGTGATAGGGAATCAGAAGAAAACTTCAGAGCTAATCCTTTATATTCTAAAGTCAAAATACAGCTTTCAAATTTGAATTCTTCTGCTTCACTGAGAGAAACAGAGAAAGAGAACAAACTGAATGAATCTGAACAATTGTTAGAAACTCCCATTTCATCTTCATGCCAAGGTAGCAATCTTTGTACACAGCTGAACACCTATAAACACAACAATGCCCACCTGCCTGACCAGTTATCTGAGCTCCCACGACAGCCAGCACCTGAGCTGACCTGTTTAAGCAACACTAATGATGGTCCTGAAGTGATAAAAAGAGAAAGATCTTTGGAGATTTCAGAAACCACAGATGGAAATATGGAAACACTTCCAAAGGAGACCATGGTTAAAGAAGTTAAGCCCCAGGGGTTGCCTTTCCTCCATGTAGTCAGCAAAGATGGCACCACTGCTCTGCAGTGGCCCACAGAATTACTTTTGTTTACAAAAACTGAGCCCTGTATTTCATATGGCTGTAATCCATTGTATTTTGACTTCAGACTCTCTTTAAATCACAGAGATGGTAAACAGCATGAAAAAAACAAAGCAAGCTGTAAAGTGCTCTCTAAAAATAAGATTGCAGAAGAAAATGAACCCTCAGGTTTAATAAAACACAAGCAAATGTCAAATGAACAAGATAATCAGTTGTTGAAACCAAAGAAGATGAAAGGTTCCCTAAACCCAAGAAAGTCCAAGCAAAAAGCCGAGTCAGACATAGGGAAAGAAATTGATGAAAATGGTCAAAAATTCATTGCAGAATATTTGAATGAAAATATACCCAAAGTGCCTGCTTACCTTGATGTCTCACAAAAGGATTATGTGACAGAAAAAAGTCTTCATACAACAACACTGAGAAGACCTTTAAAGCATCATTTCCATAGCTGTGAAAGAAGAACTCGGAACGTTAGAAATGAAAGCATTTCCTTTTCTGCTTTTATGTCTAGGATTAAAAAATCTAAATCTGCAAAATATCATTTAATTTATTCTGAAGAAAAATCTGAAAACCAAAATGACTGCAGATCCCTTCAAGATGTGGTCAGCTGCAGCAGTGACATAAGTGACAGTGGAAAATACTCTAGTGGAAGTTTCTTTAGTTGCAAATCCAGTTCAAACAGCAGGTATTCAGATAATGAAGGATGTGGAAGTTACACAAGATGCTGGAGATTCCCATCTCCTCAAAAGTCCTTGTCTGGCAGACATTCCAGCTATTCTGACACTTCAGTCAGCAGTACGAGTAGCTACATGAACTATGTGAGTCCCACATCAAACAATCACAGCAGAAATCATTTGCTTTGTTGTTGTAAAAGAAAAAGCAAGACAGATGAAAGGCACAAATGCAAACATAGAAAGCACAAGTGTATTTTCACTTCAGATGACACAGACGAGGATTATCTTTGTCATAGCAGAATTCACAGAACTAGAAACTGTACTCAAAGGGGCACAATTAAATATCGAAGATGTTCAAGACATAAAGTTTTACAAATCAGAGACAGATCTAAACACAGCAGATGTAGACATCAGCATTTTGGCAAAGCGCATAGTAGGAGTAGCAGCTACCACAAATCCAAAAGTGGTTCCACCAGTGATTCAAGAAGCAGTGAAAGATCATCTAGCAGCAGAATATCAAGAGGCAGCAGTCCAGGATCATTCTCAAAAGAAACTGACAACTGTGACAACAAAACAAAAGAGGATGCTGAGAGAGGTTCTAATGCTGAACCAGGAAAAGCTGAAACTGCACATTACAACTCTCTGAATGTGAATAGTCAGTCTAAAAACTTTGCCACCTGCTCTTCCAAAAACCTGGCAAAAGACATATGTGGAAAAAGAAAGTCAATGACAGCCAAGTTACTTTTAGAAAGAGTGCAGTCTAAGAAAAGCCAGGAACAAATGCATGATTTGGAGAGATTTTCGAACACTAGTGGGGTAGAATTAAAGGATGACTCACAAAGTCACTTTGCTCTTCAGTTTTCATCATCAGTAGATGACATTGCAATGTTACCTTTGCCAGAGAAAGTGCTAAGCATGGGTAAAAATGACATGGGACATAATGAAATCAGTTTGTTGGAAAACAGTGTGAAGAAAAACAGCTCTGAAGCCTCAGACATAACTAATGTTACTCTTTCACCTGGAACTGATTATGATCATTGTGTTCTTAAAGACATAATTCAAATTCAAACCGGCTATCAGAGCCCAAGCATAAAAAGGAACACAGCAATAAAGGAACAATCCAATCTCTTCATTAGTGAAGTGCAGCCCTTTATACAAAGCTGTGATCCAGTACCAAATGATTTCCCTGGTGCTTTTCCCTCTAATAGATATTCTGTTGTTGCTAACTCAACAGAGACCAAAGAAGAACTACATGATGTAAACATGGACTTGAACCGGGCAGAAGGCAGTTCAGACTCTATTTGTGACAATGCTATGCAGAAGTATAGTGACACACTAAATGACCTAGAAGTGTGCAGTAAATCCTCCTCCCCTCCTTTAGCACAGCAGCCTATCACATTCACACCAGAAGAAGTAGACAAATACAGGTTGCTGCAGCTGCAAGCCCAGCAACACATGCAGAAACAACTTCTGGCAAAACATCTGAAAGTTTTGCCTGCCCCAGGACCAGCTGCCTTCTCTGCAACACCAGCAGTTCCTGCCCTCCCTGTTCAGCAGCAGGCCACTGTCACCACCATCCACCACACGCTGCTGCAACGCTTTGCTGTCTCGGCCTCCATGCACCCCCACGGCAGCCATCTCTCCCTGGCACCCCTCCACCCCCTCTCTCAGGCACATTTCGCCCCCATATCACTCTCCCCGTTAGCACCAGCCCTTATTCCCACCCACCCTGCTTTGCTGACAGGACACCCATTGCACTTGGTTTCTGCCACTCCCCTCCACCCTTCCCCACTGACCTTCCCTGCACTGCCACACACTGCATATATCCCAGCATTATTTGCACCACACCTGAACACAGCCACACCTTCTGCTATACACCCAAATTACTTAGTTCACCCCTTATTCCAAGGACAAGAGCCCCATCACTATTCTTGTCCCATCCAGACCCAACAGTTACCTACAACAAAAGAAGTTTTCAGTGTTTCCAGCTATTTAAACTAGCCCAAATGATTTCACCATGGCTCCAACCCCAAATTTAAATAAAATAAAGCATTCAGAGTCCAATCACGTCTGAGGGGAAATCTACTGTTTTGCTGAGAGCACAACAGCAAATATTTTAAAGTCCACAATCTGGTTGACAGCATATGAATGTTGATTTTATTCTTGTATCACTGAGGAAAAGCTGCTTTAAAGCCTTTTGTGATACTATCACAAGAAGGATGGGTGGCCAGTGTCATTCTACAGAATGTTTTAAAAGAACAGCCTGAAGTGAAGTCTATGACGGTCAGTAGGAATGGGACCACAGCACCCAGACAAAATGGGATCAGTATCAACACTGATGAGGGATTTAAAGTAGCACAATTTAAGGTTGAGCAATCTTTGGGGCACACCTCAAAGGTTTGATTTTCTGAGTGTGTATATGAAAGAGTGCCTGTTTTGGTTAAGGTATTTTAGACTGAGCAGAAAATAAGTTATCTGGGACCACCAGACCCTGGGGCTGTCTCCTGACCAAAGTAAACTAGGGAGGCTCAGAGGGCGGGGTGATGAGTTAACACTAGAAGAAGAGGATCACAACATCTTAAAGATACTTCAGTGATTTCATCTCTGCCTATGTTGCTTGGACAGTGTAAAGGGACTGCAGTCAGGCCACGGGTACATAACAAAATATTCCCTTAGCATAGGGAGCTCTGTGCTGGCACAAGCAGGCTGCTACTTTTCTCTCTGAGCCAGGCATCCAAGAAGGCTCACTGAGAAGCTGAGCTCTTTGGCATTGCCTGTGTATGGCTGTATCGTAAGGTACATCAGAGTGAGCTGCAGCAGCCCAGAACTGCCGAGCAGCCAGTGCTGGCTCTGAACCTCAGAGGTCCTTGGCCAAAACTGCAACACTTTTCCCTACCAAACAGAGCTCTGATGTGTGGAAGAGCCTTTCCCAAAGAATGTGTAAATATTTTTCAGCCCTTTCACAAGCAACAGAAACAATTGGCTGGTCCTATAAAATCATGCTGATATTCATAAAAATGCAGAAGTAAAATTCTGATCAACTCTTCAAAAACTGGCTCTACTCAGAGAAAAACTTGTCCAAGTACTCAGAATTTAAAAGTATATTGAATCTAAACAAATATGTCAAGATTCTCGCATGGCTTCCCAAACTCTCAGCAAGCAAATTGAAATTCTGAATCCACAATGTTTGAATGCATGTATCCAACCTTCAGAGTAATGTGTGGTTGAAATTGTTCGTAATAACTGTGTATCTGGAAATAGGTGAAGGCTTCAGCATCTCTTTGAATGGCATAGTTTGTCTATTTTTGTAATGTTTCTAACTGAACACAGGATATTTAGCATGAAATAAAGTTCATAATTATGGTTAAACTGCAGGCATGCTTCCCAATAAAATTGGAACATGAAGTATCCAACAGACAGTACCTGTTTGTTTGGATTAAAAACATTTGAAATAACTTCAATTAATTTGCAATAATGTAGTGCACAAAATTTATCTTTCAGAATCAATATAAAACACATTAAAAAACTTTTGGAGGAACTTTATTCCATTATATTCAGCTACCTGAAGAGGCTGAAAAACCTAATTGCAAATAAGTTGTGTCTTTAAAATATAACAGGACTAATTTTCTTAGTTTTAATCAAAATACATCGATCTATTGCAATAAAATGGAATTGTTTTAATTTCTGTCTTTCTGGAGCTTCTTCAGCATAAACTGGTAATATGCCAAACTTTTCCAATCTCTTTACAAGTTGTGACTGCTAGTTTTGTATTTTCAAAGTTTGTATTTTCAAAGTAGCTTTGAATACTTGATGTTTTAGCTATTGAATAAAAACCATCAGAAAAAAAATTATGGAGACTATGCAGAAGCAAAACATTTTGGTGTTGAAAAAGGTTGGTGACACCAGCACCCTCAATATCTTTTGGTTTGATTCCCAACTTACTTTTTCAGTCTATTTTCACAAAATGGATTCATGCCATTTTGGTGTTACTTATCTGTATGTAAGTAGCACATAAATTATGTTTATTTTTCTTGTTTAAATTGTACAGAAATTCTTTAATTGAAATTAGGGCTTCAGAAAAAAGGAAGTCAAAAATTTTATTTGGGAAAGATGTAATACTAAGTATTTCCACAGTTTAACAATTCTTCCTTTCAATATTGGCTGAAAATTTTCCCAAAAGAAGATCTGAATTTACATATAGTTTCTATACTCCCAGTACTTTATTTTCTGAGAATCAAACATATTTCACTGACTGTCACTTAACACCTCTGAAAATTATTACTTGCTTGGAGGGAGATCACTCACTCAGTGGACCACTTGGAAACATTAGTCATGACTCTGTAGAAACATTCTGAATTGGACATCTAAAGTAGCAGGTCATGCTGTGCCCTAGAAGGGGCTGACTGGGCTGCATGGCCATCACCAGCAGTTCAGGGATAATACCAGCATAAAAGATGCATTTCCAGCCCCAGAAGCTTTTAAATTTATGGGCCCAGCTTCATCTCTATTGAAGTAAACCCAGCTGTTCTCAATGAGTATAAGAGTTCATTTGTATCCTAAGTAGATAATGCCAAAAGAAAAATATGGAACTGAAGGAATGATGGGCTAATCTCATCTTTAATGTGTGTACACATATTTTGTATCCCCACTTCTTACAGAAAATGTTAATACTGTAGAAATTTCTGTGGCAAGAAACCTGACCAAATCAAACATAACCATATCCTACTACATAGATCATTTATGAAAATAGATGTATTTGTTTCCCTTAATGTATGCACCACACAATGGGACCCTAGAAGAAATGAAATCATAGGATTTCCATGCATCACTGTAAATACCAAAATGGTAAGGTTAATAAATTGACAATGAAGATTAAATTTAATTCTTGGAACAAAGGAAATTAGGGTTTTGAGATGTTTTAAGCAAGAGAAAAAGAGACATTAAGGACAGAAACAGCACAACAGAAAAACAGTAATCACTGATTACCAAACAAAGGCAATGTCCAATACCATTCTTAGGGCACAGAAGGGATTTTCTTGGAGAAACCTAATAAAGCTATGGGCACAGCTGAAATTATATATTTTCTCTAATTGCTGCCATATTTGTTTTTCATCAGTAATGTACTTCAAATATGTATTATTATGATTATTAAAAGCTTTATTGAGCCTGATGTATGGAGCCATACTACAATTTTGATTTTATTTAAACAGATTTTTAAAAGAGTTACAGTATCCTTATGGCAGTAATATATACACACCAAGTTAATAATCTATTTTACCTTGATTGTATATTCTTGATACATATTCCAAGGAAACAGGTCATCCACACATCAAAATTCCAATAAAAAATTTTCCTGAGTCACACCATGATACCTTTTTTGTTGCTGTTTAGGGCTCTTTTTTTGCATCTGATGCACTTCTGGAACACATTCAACATGCATATTTGTTGTGCAGATTTGCATAAAAATGCCATTTGATCAGATTGATTTTAAAAGTGTCAAGTTTATATTTAAAACTGGATAATACTCTGGCTAGTATAATATGTAAACTAGTAATTTTGTTTTGTATTCTCTGTATAAAGTGTTTTATATTATACAGTAGCTAAGTGAATTGCACTATTGTACATGCAAAGCGACTTTTTTTTTAGCTTATTCAAGGAATCCCTGGGAATGTAGTTTAATGCAATAATATTTTTTTTCAATAAAAAGGCTTACTGGTATAAAGAGTGTCAGTCATGTATTTTTAATGTAAAGCATACCAAAAGGCAGCAACCTAATAAAATGCAGAATGATGCAAACATATTCTGTATTTTAATCTGCAGAACTGAAATACGTTTAATTCATTCCTGTGGTTATAATCCTGAAATTTCTTAGAATGTTTCCTAAAGATTTTAGTATGTGTTACAAAAGTGGGTTGTTTAAATGGAACTGAAAATAAATATTCCTTACAAAAATTATTCTATCTATGTGGTTTTTCCAAGTACTTTTAATGAATCAACATCCTCCTGGGTATTTTTAAGCACTAATCAGTTTATTTAGAATTACACATATAACTCACCTGTGAGGTTCCCCAAATAATTGTATAGCAGGTCCTTTGGTAAAGAATCTAACAGTAGGATCTACAAATGTGTCATTTAGTCACTCTTTAACCATTCTTTAAAACTTCAAATAGTCATGATAATTATGACTTTATCCCACATTTTCCCTATTACCTTGTATTTTTCCAGTTTTTTTATTGCATCCTTTTCCATCTATGTTTCATTTATATTGTTTCCTGACACAAGGCTTTGGGTTTGGTCATATAGGTTCTCAGCTTCAGTGGCCCCAGAACTGCTGCTGTACTTATACCCATCAGTGGATAGTTTCATAAGTGTCATGTCTCCAGGTGACCACAAAGACTGAAGCAAGGTAAAAACAAGTGTCTGCATGGGTACATATGCAGTAGATAAAACTCTGTCTTTTGAGGTGTGATGTGACAGAGTTTATTTTCTGTCCAGCCTACCTGCGTAGCTGGAAATACCTTGGCCAATCTCTGGGACCAAATTAATCTACCATGCAGTGACATGTCATGACTCATGCATTCTATAAAATCTTGAAACCACAGCAAATCCACAGAGACATAATTGACACAGTGTATATAATTCCATCCAATTGTGTTTCTTCTTCTAGGTGTTTCATAATAAAACCAAGATTCAGAATTAGACAAACATATAAAAAGTGCGTGTGTCTGAAGGAAATGTGCTGCAAATTAATATCTATGACATTACTGTTAACTCTAGTAGGCTTCCAGTTGAGATCAGATCCCACCTGTTTGTTGCTGAACAAATCTTGGTAAAAGCAGGGGAAAAAACCCCAAAACCAATTCACTCACCTTACTTTGACTGGGATATAATATGTGAATAAATGAAGTTGTCCACACCTTCCTATTCTTGGTAAAGCTAACTATAATGGCAGCAAAATCCTTCCTACAGTCTGGTGGGAAGTCTATAACTTTATTATGCAAAGTAAGCATCTTAATATGTATTTTATACAGAAATATAAAGAATCACCGTGAATGCAGCTCATTACCTTTCTAAACACTAGGCACAACGTGTGTGGGAACAACAGGAATCTGCAAGTCAGTGAACCGCACCTCTGCTGTGTTGAGACTGGGGCATACTGTTCTGATGTGCTTGAATATTTCTCTGCCCCAGGGCTAAGGGGAATTAACTCATTACCATTCCAGGTTATGAAAATACTCTCGCTGTCTTCAGGACCATCAGGATGAGCCGTAAGTCAACATGTTGCTTGTCTATAAAGCGTGTGGTAATGTTAACATACTTTTTATTATTCTTCAATGAACACATTATTTTCTTTAACAGAAAACACAGAAGATGCCAAACTGCCAATTGCAGAAATTATAGACAGAAATAAATCTGCAGTTACATTAATGGGTATTTACTTTAAACATGTACAGCTTAACAGTGACCAATCTGTTTTGTGAATGTGTTTAAAAGCACTCTTATCTGAGATATCAAGCCGTAGATACACAACTGTCTTAAAAGAAGATGCAGCCCAAACTCATTTTTTATGAGCTAGCTATGAAGCCCTCAAAATGAAGATAAGATTAAAAAGCTTGTTAGACTTCCACCAAGTGGTATAAGCAGTTCTGCTGCCTCTACTTAAGTGCACATCTGAAACTTATATTGCACACAAAAATCAATATTTCATTCTTAAGAACCAATGAAATTTTTAGATCAAATAAATTATTCATTTGCAAATCAATAAATTAAATGTATTTATCAATTTTATATATAAAACTGTTTTGTGTACTCCAAGCTGTGTATGAGTAAAATCAGCAACATTAACAAATAAGTCATTGAGAATCGAATGAGATAATTAGTTTTAGACAGCCACAAAACAACTATTCCTATGTAAAGCAGTATGTTCTATACAAAAATGGTTGAATTATAATTTGCTTTCATCTCTTTTGCAAGTAATTTATGGGCTGTTCCTGCCAGTCCCAGTGGGAAACCCTACAGAATTTATTAGAAATAGTTATATGTGTGTGTTGGGGATGTGGGTGTGTCATCCCCATATGAGCAGTTGAATCTAACAGAAACTTGTACACCTGACAGCTGAGAGGTGGAGCTGTGCAAACCTCAGGAACTTCAGCAAGGCCAAGTGAAGGTTGTGCCCCTGGGTTGAGGCAATTCCAAGCATAAGTACAGGCTGAATTGAGTGATGCAGTTTTGGTTTTTATCTTTTTTTCTTTTATATATTCTCTGTATTCTTTACAGATATATTTGTAGCCTAACGTATTAGTGGCTAGTTTTCCCAGTAGTTTTCCATGCCCTTTCCCTAGGCAGAAAGACAAAACCTCTCCTATCTTGGGCCCCTATCCTATCTTGATTCTCCTTGGCTACTAAGGTTGAAAATAGCTCGAGACACATTTTCATCAACAAAGTACAGCTAGTACCAGGGAGGGGGCTCCAGAGAAGGGGCTTGACCTGGCGGGGAATTGCATCACCACTTGTGCTCCTCATTGATGCTTTTTTGTCAATTATGCTAATTTACCAAACTTATAAAACTGTATGCGCCCCCATGGGGATTGGGGTTTTGTGGACATTTTTCATAACTGCCCCTACAGGCCTTCAAATAAAGATCCACCTTTATATTACCTCCTATACTACAATTATCTCGAAAGTGTGTGCTGTTTCATTTCTAGGTTGAAAAAGGCATCAGGAAGATGGATCAAGAGCACTTGTGGGGAGAAGGACTCAGGGGTGGTGGTAGGTGAGAGGCTGGACATGAACCAGCCATGTGCACTGCAGCCCAGGAAGCCAACCTTACCCTGAGCTGCATCCAAAGCAGTCTGGGAAGCAGGGAAAGAGAGGGATTCTGCCCCTCTGCTCTGCTCTGCTCTGCTCTGGTGAGACCCCACCTGGAGTTCTGCATCCAGCTCTGGGGTTCTCAGCAGAAGAACATGGACCTGTTCCAAAAGGCATAGAATTTTGTATGTAAATCAAAGATGCACAAGTTGGTAATATCATTACTCAATTGCTGCATATTTTCATCTGTGAAATATGGCAGAGTTCTTGAAACAGGAGAGATTTTTCTCCTGTCCCTTGTGCTTAGAAGGTGTAAGTTGCTGAGGAAATGCTTGTCTGTCAGCTGTACACATTGTTATGAATTGGAAATCCTATCTGCATCAGAGAAAGTCAAAACACTAGAAGTGCTTGCTCCTTGCTTGTACCAGGATTTCCCTCACAGGATTCCAGTATTCTTGAGAGTGTGCTCCATTTTCAAGTGAGTTTGCTTTCTCCAGAGGGGTGGAGCATCTACTACAGGTTTGAAGGTGGAGATGCAAACAGTCTGTTCTGCTTAAATGTTGATCCTCTTCATCTGGGTTCCAAATAAAGACATATAGATCTAGGGATAGATAACCAAATTTGATCTAGGGATAGATAACCAAGTTAACGCTACATGCTTAGTTGCTAGTTGTCCACTGGGACAAGTTCCCATTTCTCATAGGACTGGATTCTTCCTGTCTTATCCTTAGCATGCAACCAATGCCTCAAGTACCTAGGAGAGTGTTCAGGACTGTTTCTCTCTCTCTCCCTGAGACAGTTGAGAAACTGGCTGTGGAAAAAAACACTGACAACAATATGAGATGATCCTTGGTCTACTTTTTAGTTTACTAGTAATTTCTTGAAAGGTCTCTGTGACTTAAAGTACTTAATGCTTTTATTAATATCATATGGAATTACAGTACTGGTATCTACTGCTGAAACAAGTTTAATCCCTAGCAATGAGCTTTCCCACCATGAATTCCCCTCTCTTAGCCCTGCTCTGTGACCACATATTTTCAAATGCTACATTCTCTGATTTTATTTTTCTTAAATTGTATGTTTGATAAGCAGTTGCTATATGATTTTTCTTGGAAATAGTGTGGGTCAGGGTGACATTTAATAATGAATCTTATGAATTATGATCAGAGTTTATGAATTGAAAATAACTTTGCCTTTCATCTCAATGTTGCCAACACTACAACTGTTCACAACAGAGATCCTGAGATGCTCAAGGCCAGTGAGGGTACTGAAATGGGACAGAAGAAGGAAGGAAATGAGCACAAGGGCTGTGTGCAAATAATAAAGATAAAAGAGCATGAACAAAGTCTGAAGAGTAATGTCACATTTGTGACACCTGGAGAAAAGGGTATGCTAACTCCAAAGGGTGCAGAGAACCCCAGGGAAAGGTCAAACTCATGATGAATAAAGCTAGAGAGACTTGCAAGCTCAAATAAGACCTCAGAGTAGTAGCCATAATTACTGAAGTCAGTAAGATTAAGACAAATATTTCTGGTGGGTTTTTTTACCCATAGTAGGCTGTAGCTTTTGCAAAAATATTTTTTTTGCGTGTCTGCTCCCATTCAAGTCCTAGGACAAACAGCATTAGATAATGATGAAAAATGATGGATAACTGTAAGTGTTTCATAATGTACACAAAGACTTGTTAGCTACCAAGTAAATGTTTCTTCAGTTCTTTTTTCTGAGGTCACTCAACTGCATTTGGAAGCAGAGAAAGAGTTAGACTACTGCTGAGGATCTATTTTTGAAGTGCCACAGACAGATTTAGCCACAGAATTCCCATTATAGGCAATACATTTGAAAGATTTTGTGACCTGTAGGTTATAATACATGGGTTAATGTGGAACTTCATTTTTTCCTAAAAGTTTCTCAAGAAATTTGCTTTAAAAATTCATAGTGAATATAGGTATGACCAGCAGGATCAGACAGATTCAAACTGAGAAAGCCTCCTTGGCAGCTTGGAAAACTGAAAGCATTGCACAAAAATTATAGCACAGTCCTACCTGTCAACTCCTGTTAGAAAACTTTTAACTTTCTCTCAGAATTTCTTTGGTCTTCAAAAATCCAGGAGTAAACTCACCACGTAGCACTCGTGCTGAACAGTTTTTAGGTCTAAGCATGTAAGTATTCGGTACTTATGGAGAAACTTAACACTGGCTCAGCCTTACGTGCTCTGATTATGGGGCACCCCAGCCACTGTGCAAGCACTGAAATACATAGTGGCCTACAGACTGCCCCAGTATCTGTGTCTGGTTCCTTCCATCTTCATAACCTAGTGCTTAGAGCTTGCCAGACCAGAAGCCAAGGCCACTCTTGCCTCCTGTAGGTGTGATAGATACACTTCAGTGCTCCCTGTGGCTGGGGACAGGGATCTGTGTTAACAGATCTGCAATGAAAGCTCTCTGCATTGTGGATATTACACACAATCAACTCATTGCATATAGCATGCAAGGATCTTCCTGTCTAAATGGGACCGTGTAAAATCTAGCTGTCTACTCCTCCCTGTATTCCCCAAAGAGTGAAGAGCCCTTAACATGGGCTCATCCCACTTCCCTCAGGATCTCTAGAATCGCCCTTGGTAGGTGCTTACCTCTCCCCACTGAGTTTAAGAAGTGGCTGCATGGCAACTTGAGCTACATTTTAGAGTTCAAAGTAGATCACCAGTGCAAGATACATATTGCTTTTTTTGGACATCTGGAAATTTTTGAAACTGAAAACTGGAATCATTAAAGCTAAGTCAATTCATCATGATGGAGGTACTAGTCCTGCCTAAAGAGTAGAAGAGGAAAGCAAAATGGAAATCATATCAAACCTTTATTTTCAGCTATTTATAAAGAGATTGTCTAGAATTATTCACCAAAACATTTTGTGAAAAATGTAAGAAAGAATTATATTTTTAAGCAACTCATAACCAACTTAAATAATTAAAAAGGTTATATTAAAATAGGTTATTTGCTTCATATTATTTGTTCAGGTGAAATGACAACTAAATTCTTATATATTTGTATACAGTACCATATTCGTTTCTTGCTTTTAATTTTTTAATTTATGCATTTTTCTTCTTTGTCCACATGCAGATAGAGATACTTTCTTCGTCATCAGATTGGTTGCCTTTCAGTGCTCTTAGTTGGTATTAAAAAGTCAATCATTAATGTTTTGTATGCCACATAAACATTGCCTACAATATGATTTTTTCATCATCTTTGTCTGCTAGAAATGAATGAGAGATGCAGATATGGAACATTTTGAAAGTTTTTCTCAAAGAAATGTGTGGGACTATCCTTGATGCAAGTCCAAAAAAATCCATAGTAAAGAATGTAGCTAAAATCATAACCACAGAAAGAAAATGACAGGCCAAAAATGGGAGTCTTCAAAGACTCTTCTTTTGAAAAGATGCAATTACTACAGCAAATAATATTCAGATCATGGTCTTTACTCTCTGACAAACTATTAAAACATCTTCGACAAATACTGGGCAAAGGACATGCCAGAGAATGATAGCCATAAGTAGACATGAGATGATGATGTATCGTGGTCTTCCATGAATCATCACTGCACAAATCTGTGGCCCAAGCAACACTGCAAAGGATATTTCTCCGCCCATGTTGGTCAACTCTGTACTCTTCCTGATGTATTCCAGAACATAGGGAACAAAGGGAAATACAGAGCTATTGCAGTGCCTAGACAGCTTCACTGGGGAATGGATGCTTTTAGAAAATGTGAAGGCACGATGAGTCCCCAGGGGAGAAGTCCTGGAACTGACCTTTCCATGCAGCAGGGGAAGCTGAGGAAAGTTCCCAGGCTGTAGCTAATGAGAGGAGTGTGCTAAGAGGGGCAGCTGCACTGCTCAGCTTGCGTGGAAAAAGGCCTTAAAGCTGAGCCTGGCCCAGCTGAGAAAAACAGC
Organism: Dicrurus megarhynchus; assembly: GCA_013399195.1. Classification (NCBI taxonomy): domain Eukaryota; kingdom Metazoa; phylum Chordata; class Aves; order Passeriformes; family Dicruridae; genus Dicrurus; species Dicrurus megarhynchus. The sequence continues at coordinate 1,334,129 of VXAD01001103.1, forward strand.
ATGGAGATAACCAAGCAACTTCCTAAAGCAAATTGCCCTTCAAAAGAAAGATGGCTCATGTTAACCCCCTTTAGTTAATGTGAGCTGCTGTGCTTAAATGAGCATGAAGACACAATCTAAGAGAAGGACAGCTCTCACATCCACATAAATCCCATGGTGGAGGAGGCATGTAATCAGGGCTGATTGCCATAATGTCTGTGCTTTATTGGAGATGCTGTTCTTTATATACAGACTTTTTACTTCATAAATTCATTCAACCCCATTTTCTAACCTGGAAATATTACTTTCAGAGCTAAATAGCTAGAGGTTTTACCTTTAAACTGTGACATTGAAGTACATAAAAATCCATTTAAGCAACCTACAAATAAACTGAGTACAGCTGTAGCAGATGGTGCTCATGCCAAGGTGGAGAAGACCTTCATACACTACATGGGATTCATTATGCTTGTCTTGAAAGAATAAAAACAGCAGTTGGATATGGCATTAACTATAGATATCTTCAAAGCTTAAGCTGCCAAGCCATTACAGTTAGTGCCTGAAGATGAAAATTTCTCAGGTAGGTCCCATTAGGACCCAACAATTCATTGGAATGTGCTCAGAGAATATTACACCACATGAAGTCCTATGTTTTGAAATAAGTAAGCAGGATAATTTCCACACTGCTAATGCAGAGACATGTAATCATGATAATTTCTAAAATAAGGTTTAAGCAAGAGGTGTGCAACAGAATCCACATGGAAAACTTCAACCATCATAAATGTCAGTATCCACATATATGTCTGTCTCTGTTTACAGACATATTTCTGCAAGAGCTGAAGTAGATTTCTGTCCTTACCCTGATCTCATAATTTGAATGACTCAATCACTAGAGTGCATCCTCAGTCATCTAACTAAATCTACACTTGTCACACACTGAGGAGGAATCGACCTTTTAGCCATCTTTTGGATGCTGTTGTCCAAACATGATGGGGACAACTCATAAATGAGTGCTCTGTAACTCCTGGAATGTTCCGGGCTCCCACACTGTGCCATTTGCATGGTGGCAGCTGGGTCTGCTTTTGCTGCCACTTTAGGTGTGCAGAACAGACTTAATCAGAATCTAGCAATTTTTGAAGTCTAAGACCAGATCCAAATTTTGCAGCTCTACTGCAGTTCTATTTTTACCTTCTTAATTCATTGTGACCAGTTTAAATCTCTGTCTGCCTTGCTGAGTCCCTCAGGAGACTATGTTTTCCACCTGAATAATCCTTTAACACAGACATCACTGATTCCATCTCTCACTTTCTAGTGTAAATTGTCATAATGCAAAAATATACAGTATTTTAGACCTACGCTTAAAATATAAACTGCCAACTTCTGTCACATTGAGACCCTAAGGGTTTTTTAGGATCAGGCTGCTACTGCCAGAAATAAGATGCTGCAATTGAGTCTGTGTTATGTTTTTATATTCTACACTATATCAGGCTTCCAAATTGGGCATATTTACGTGTACATTTGATGACATCTAATGTATGCATACAGCTAAAATAAAATTTGCATTATGGTAACTGATCACACGCAGGCTCTGATGAATCCCTTTCCTTCTGCTAAGCTCCACATATCTTATTGAATTTCTCCATCAGTTCACATCTTGGATCAGAGTGATGCACACATATATCTGTGGGTAAGTACAAATATACACTTTTCTATGACATCAGCAATAAATCAACTATGTGTGATAGTTAAAATTATGCTGGTTTATATTAGTTGTCAGATGAAAAAAATATTTTCCATTGCTTTGTAATAACATTTCCAATCTCAATTAAACATAGAGTAATCAAGTTCATCTGTATTGTGTCAGGGATTAGAAGTGTTGTTTTAGACTGTGTATTTGAAGGTACTTTTGTTAAAGGCAACAGTATAGATTGGCAGGAAAAACTCACTGACCTAGTTCTAATGAAACTGCCGTTCATCGACATTAAGCAATATATACAAGAAACAATCGAATTAAGAACTCTTGTTTAAAAGTAGAAAAACAGGCATAACTTTTTCTCGTAAGAATCTTAATAGTTTTCCTCCTACCTGAGTAATCATTGGAGGGTGTTGCCTAGGCAGAGACAGTGAGCTCTGAACCTACTACTTAGGGCAGGGTAAAAGATCTTCCTTAGATTCTGCAATGAATGAATGAATGAATGAATAATTAAGTGACACATTTCTGCTTGATAAACAAAACTGTAATGAATAAAAAGCAAATTATAGATTTTATCATCTTCTGCAAAATCTTCCAATGAGCATCTGGGTTTCGCTGGCATACAGATTATTGATGGCCCAAACTTATTAAGCTTTCTGGTCGCTTTGTTCACAGGAGTAAATCAGCACAGCAGAAGGAATTAAAAATAGCACTAAAATAATTTTCTATTGTTTTACTGAAATGCTTTATGAATTCTTATATTGTATGGGCAGATGGAAGAATTCAAAGATCTTATTTTCCAAAGGTATCTCATTATTTTACTGCTTATGAAAACTCCCTTCCTTTGACAACTAGTCAGCAAAGAAAGATTCTGCTGTGTGCTGTGAACTACTGATGATGACCCCCAAGGAGCAGAAAAAGATAGAAATATAAATAAATACCTCACAATGGTAATGTCTTGATGGCACTTCTGCCATTTTTTCATTGTTCCAGATGTCACATGTGAACCAAAATTTCACCCAAGGCACTTTAAACATTTTTTTAAACCTGACACATACAAATACAATGGAAGTTAAAATTAACAAAACTTGGGGGGGTGTTGTGTAAACAGTTCTGTTTAAAAAGAGGCTACTTAATACCAGTAATTTCATGAGCTGATAAAAAATCATATTCTTCTTTGAGTATTTTCTCAAATACACCACACTGTTATATCAAAAAAATTCATTTTCTTCCCTCAAGGACATGGCTGAATTCGGACTTTTTATTCAATTTCCAGAAGATATACTGCTTCAGCAGGAATCTTTCTGCTCAGGTGATGAAGACATGATGAACAACATACCTGAATACAGCTGGCTGAAGCATGGATTCCTGAAACACGGAAATTAAACACTCAAATACAAGGAGGAGCCTGGAAAATAACTCTGCAGGTCAGAAACAGCACTGAAACCCCATGGCAGTGAAGAGTTTCTCTTACAGAAAAGGCTCCTCACCTGAATAGATACTATGTCTTCCCTTCCATTATTTCAGCTCTTAAACTTGATTTTATTCAATTTTCGTTATGTGTCCATCTCTTTGATCCTTAACTCTGAACCTTCTGTCCCTTGTTATTTCTGATTCTATTACTCTATGACATTTTACTATATATTTTCATTCTCTTTACGTTTCCACCAAAATAGTTTGACACCAGACACAAGGCCTCTCAAGAATTAAACTATTTGTCTTCTCTAGAGAGAAGGCTGTAGCAACTGAGCCAGTGACCAGGTATTGCAAAAACAGTGATGTGTAGAAGCAAGAAGATCCCTAGCATGGTAATAAAAAGGTATACCTCAAGCAGAGCTGTTTCTATACTCGAGTCCCATTTCATTTCTTGCATCAGCAGCCAACCCAAGCAGACTGCCCAAATTGGGACTTGTGGTTTACTCATATCTGGACTCTTGACATGATAGATGAGAGGATAATCTTTCTGCCTTCAGTTTACTCTGATCCTGTCTACTAGCCTTTCTCCTGGGGAAAAAAAAAATCACTGAATGGGGTATGTACCTTAAAATAAAAGGATTAAAAGAGAAAGAGAATCGAAGACCTTATTTGCTGAAAAAGAGCAAAGTAATTTTTTTCTTTCCCAGTCTCTTTCTTACCAATGGCACTTTGTATGAAAATATGGTTTATCTCTGTTTCCTTATTTAGCTAGTAGAGGAGTGTGTTGAGCTGTTCTGTGTCACCCTGGAATGTGCTGTACCTGTAGGATGGCACCACATAATATGATTCAAGGTGGCATTTTTCTCTAGGCTCACTGCTAGTGTTTCAGACCAGCATGCACTAATAACAGAATATTTAAGGTTTATGCACACATAATGCAGCCTTGAAACTGGTGAGAAATAGTGTGAAAGAAGTGAGAAATACCTCTTTGAGACACTAAGAGCATCTGTTTTCTTTGAATTTGGATGGCCAGTCTCACAGCTTTCTACATGTTGGTATTCATGCAGTTTTCCAGTTTCCTAGAAAGTAGCCTATTACAGAACAAGATGCCACAGACTGAATCCACAGAATTCTTGATAAAGATGCAATTTTTGGGATATTGCCCTGATACACAGGCCAGAACTGTGGCTCTTTTTCCTCAGTAGATAGTGTCAACACAACTCCTACAATCCCTCTGATCATATTAAAGGAAAATAGAAACTTTATCTCCTGGTTTTCAAATCAGGTTTTTTCTCTGTTTTGGACATGTTTAAGAATTGGCATTAAAAACTTCTCTAAGGAACTGGACATCTGCAGTAGACACTCCTAGAGAATAATTCTATGCAAGCATAAAAGCTGTACCAGGTCATTGGATGTGAATTTCAAACTTCTAATTTCTAATACCTCAGTGCTTGTTGTTTACCCAGAAAATGCTGGAAGTGTCTTCTCAGAAGACATAATTGTTTAGGAACTAAGTAACAACCTGTGGATTTTCTTGATTTTATCAAAAAGGTTATACTTGCTCCTACTCTCTCCTCAACATACAAACACAGTCTGGCTTTTCTCTCTCTCTTATTCTCCATTCAGGGAAATGAGTGCATCAGGTGAAGTCACCAGTTTTATTTTCTATCACTTTCTGAGAGCAAACTCATATATCTTTAAGTAAAATAAAAGAGAAGCATAAGCAGGAGAGAAAGTAGCAGGTAAGCAAAGCATTGCCATGTTTTGAGATGGGATATATTTCAGTGCAGAACAAAAAACCCACTGCGACTCATCAGTCCAGAGCTACCAGCTGAAAGAGGAACATTTCCGTTACGTAGATTGGAGAAAACACTTCTTGATTTTCAAATATAAATTCCCTATCCAAAGTCACAACTTTTTACATTAAAATGTTAAACATTATAAACTGAGGTCATAAATCTCTTATGTCCATCATTGAACTTTACTCTTAGGAAGCCAGGGTTAGAGGTTCTCATCTGACCTTCCTGGGGTGAATCATCCACAATGTTCTGCAGCTTTCTGGATAGTGCAAATATAATGTGACAACCAGTCATGTTCACATTCTGAAAACAAACATTTTTATCATATGAAATATGCATAAATCATTCAGAGTTTCATATATAAGAATAAACAATCAGTGAGAATATGAGCTCTGTTTGCTCACAGAGGAGTAATCTTGGGCAAGTCACTGATGCACCTGCAGAGATCCTGAAGCAGCCACCATGCAGGGCGTCTCCATGCTGCAGTATAGCACAAGGCAGAGGCACCACCTTGGACCCAGAACAAATTTCTCTGTTTAGTGTATTTACACCAAATATGCTAACAGGAGAGGCATGGCAGGAGGGAAATAAGTGTTTTAAAATAGTTCTGAAGAAATCAAGGTGCTTGCTTGAACCTTTGTGCCTTAGGTTAGCTGGACCATCTAACTCTTTTGGGCAAGCCCACAATGTTATTCCTAATAAGAAGTTTAGATATGATCATTTGAGCTTGAAGAGACCAGACAACAGCCTGTCTGTGATGGCAAAGCTTAATTTAACAGAACATGTGGGGGTTGTGGATAGGTGACATCATAGTTCTCAGATAATTACTCTTCTGTTCACCCGTAGGTCAGCTTGCCTGTCTAAACTTCGATGATCAAATCATAGTTACTTTCCCTGGTTAATTATTTTTTTAATTATAACTCATTACAAAGTGTATGCATACACTGAACTTGGCTTGCCAGTCAATTAATTTGTCAAAGAGTTTTCCATTTGTTACGTACATGAGCAGCTGCCTCCTGCAGCAAATTCAAGAACTGAAGCAACAACAAAACAAAAATTTCATAGCCCTAATGCACAAAATGAAAATCTGTACTATTTCCTAATTAACATTTCTGTAATTGTTGTGCAAACTAATCTAACACAAGAAATACAGTGGCAAACATAATGGGACCAGAATTTGGCTTAGAAAAAAAGTATGACTGGAATTCCATAATGTAAAAAGAAAATAATGCATATCCCTGCAAAGTATCCCACCTGCCACTGAGCACTGCCATGGTTTCAGAGTCTGAACAACATGAGCCACTGACCCTTGGCACACACCTGAAACGGAGGCAGCCAAGAAGCACAGGTGGATCATAGAATGATAAAATCATAGAATGGTTGGGTTGGAAGGGACCTTAGGGTTCATCTAGTTCCAACCCCACTGCCATGAGGGTTCATCTAGTTCCAACCCCCCTTCCACTAAACCAGGTTGCTCAAAGCTCCATCCAGCCTGGGCTTGAACACTTTCAGGGGTGTGGCATCCACAACTTCTCTGAGAAATCTGTTCCAGTGTCTCGCCACCCTCACAGCCAAGAATTTCTTCTTAATATCTAATCTAAATCTGGCACATGCTGTCATGTTGAAATAACTTACTTCTGACATAATTTCTGTGTCTTCGTGATCCCCACAGAGGCTGGGAACTCAGGCACAATTCCATGCAATCCCCTACTCCCATCTCTTTTGCCAGCTTCCTCTGGACTTCAAACTGTGTATGGAGGGTCCCTGAGGACCCATTCCCATTGTGTTTTGGGAAGCTTGTAAGTGCCCTGTTTGCATGCAGTTTGATGCAGTGTGTGGATTTTTTATGGCCATGACAAATACTAGAGAAATGTGATTTTTTTAGGGACGGTGGCTGCTCCCACCTCTAGTTAATTTGACTGAGAGGTGCAAGAGTGGGTAGAAAAATAAGGGTCCAGTAAGCCCTTCTGCACTAAATGGCTAGAGGCTGGCTGCCTCCAAAGTTGACGTTAAATAAATTATACATACAGTCCTTTACCTGGAAATGAACGTAAGTGGTGTATTTGCTACATGCTGTCGCCTTCTAGATTTGCAAGCTGCTGTTTCTGAAGTTTTCAGGTAGAACACATTTGATGTATGACTAAACCTCATTCATGCAGTTTTAGATCAGTTTGATTTCTGTGAAAACTTTTTCTTTCCTACTGCACTGATGCTCGGTCCTCTGGGCTATGACAGATTGGGCACTGTCATTTCAGTGCTCACTGGCACCCGGGCAACAGAGCCAGTTCTCTCACTTCTGCACAAACCAGCCTTTCAACGCCCAGGCCTTGTCTCCAGGACTCTCAAAAGCACAGAGCATTGGAAGCCAGAATTAACCAGAGAGTGAGGAAGACACCTGACATCAAGTGGAAATTAAAAGGAAAATCTAATGACCACAGAGTCAGAAGCTCAGTGATTTAATGGTATTCTCCAAGTGCCCATCTTGTTACAGGTGGGTAATTGCTGTTAGAAAAACATGGCTAACACTTTATTTTTCCTACAGGAAATAATTACTTTGATTGAAAACACTGGCTGTCTGACAATGGAATACCTACTGCAACACCTGCAGACCACGAATGGACAGCTGCATTTGTCTTGTGGCACTGCTAATCAGGTTCCTGTAACTGCCAGATCTTTGACTGAGGTTGAGGGCACAGGATGCCATCATGTTTTTGCGGTCTTTTTTCCTCTTTACTGATTGCTTTAGTCTCAGTTCCCCCCTTGCCTTCCATGACTCCAAAATACATTATTGGCAGTAACAGCAAATACAGAGAAGAGAAACTGCCAGATAATCAACTGATATAAATTAATGTACTACTATATTCAGCTGAGCTCTTTCAATATAAGCAAGATGAAAAAATTAACCCCAAATCTGATCAAATGCTAATTAGTATTTGATATTATCTGCAATGATTATGTGAGAAAGTAACTCCACAAAAGAAATTGCAGACTGGACTAACCTATCATACTCAGGTTAGCAGTCGTCAGCTGCCCAGTGTCCATTCTCAGCTAAGATAGACAATTAAACACACGATTATTTCTGGTTGAGTTCACTATATTTTCAAGCATAATAAAGGAACCAATTAATACTTTTTATGAACTCGGTGGAAATGGTGAAAGAAAAAAATCAGTTTCTTCTACAAATAATATGTGTTGTGCTGAAGAATTTTATAATATTAAAAAAAATGGACCAACATCAAGGGCAAAAATAAACTCACCTTAATCAACACAGTGACAAGCTAAATTTGATGGCAATGGCCTTCACAGAGTCTGTCCTCAAAATGAACAGCAGGTTTTCTCTAAAGGCCTTATGGAAGTATGGGCTTATTTAGTGTACATAATTGTTGCCCTAGAATAAAAATCTCCTGGGAGGATTAGCTTTATCAACTGTAACCACAGCTAGATAGTCTTATGTCACTTTCTTCTACACATAGGTGGAGTGCTGTTTAAATCCATGTAGCTTGGCCCTATCATATAATGATTAATCATGCTTATAAATAAGGATGTGTGCTGGTTTTGACTGGGATAGAGTTAATTTTCTTCCCAGTAGCTAGTACGGGGCTGTCTTATGGATTTCTGCTAGTAACAGTGGGATATTTTCGTTGTTGCTGAGCAGCACTTGTACTGAGTCAAGGCTGTTTCTGCTCCTCACCCCACCCCACCAGAAGTGGGCTGGGGATGCAGAAGAAGTTGGGAAGGAACACAGCTAGGACAGCTGACCTCAGCTGAACCAGGGGATATTCCAGACCATACAGCATCATGCTCAGCAAATAAAGCTCTGGGGAAGAAGAAGGCAGCAGGATGTTAGGAGTCACTGTTACATGTGATGGAGCTGTGCTTACCTGGGGATGGCTTAACAACTGCCTGCCCATGTGAAGTGCTGAATGAATTAATTCCTTGTTTTGTTTTGCTTGCATGTGCAGCTTTTGCTTTCCCTAATAAACTGTCTTGGTCTCAACCCACAAGTTTTCTTACTTTCAGTCTGCCAGTTCTCTCCTCCATCCCAACATGGGGTGGGGGTGAGCAAGCATCTGTGTAGGGCTGAGCTACTGTCTGGGGTTAAACCATGAGAGCAAGAGAATGCCTAAGGACAGGCAATCCGCGCTTTGAGAACTTTATAGAAATGTTTCTCTTATCATAGACTCAGCAATCTGAATGATTTTTATTGTTTTAAAATTCAGTATGGATCGAGGTTAGAAGACAGGCAGTCAAATAATCATTTGTAGGGAACTGAAGAGGAACCTTGAAGAGTCAGTTAAGATTTGCTGCAGATGACAATAAAGTTATGAATTTATTAAAGTTAAATTGCATTTCTCAGCATCCTAGACATTGCAAAAAGACAGATACAACACTTGAAATGTCGTTTAAGTGACACTTTAAATGTGGTTTAACCTGGTGGCAACTACATTACTGTAGCACAACCAGGAAAGTACATATTTATTATCTGCCCTGCACTCTACTATTCTGTCTTCTTTCTTACCCAGCTGCCTCCAAAACTTTGAGGTCCTTGTACAATCAACAGTGAAGAGCAGGTATTTCTTCACTGTGATTGACATGGTTGTCATCCACTTTAGAGGACTTCTTTGCCTCATTCTCGTCTGAGATGCCTAAAAAACTGGGATTACAATTTTATGGAACAGGTCCTGAGGAAGGCGATTGAGAAACATGCCCTCCTTGATCTGCTGTTTGTCAACAGAGTGGATCTTGTGAGCAAAGTGGAGATTGGCAGCTGTCTTGGCCACAGTGACCATGAAGAAATCAAGTTGAAAATCTCTGTTAACAGGAGGAAAAGTGCCAGCAAAACCTCAGCTCTGGATATGAGGAGAGCAGACTTCAGGCTTCTCAGGCAATTAGGAAGTAAGGTCCCCTGGGAAAATGTTTTTGCAGGTGTTGGGGTCCATCAGTGCCGGTCACTTTTTAGATATCACCTCCTAAGGACACATGAGCAGGCAATTCCCAAAAGTCAGAACCCAAGCAGGAGAGGCAGAAGGCCAGCTTGGCTTAACAGGAGTCTTCTCTTGGAAATAGGCAAAAAGGAAGGTGTATACCCAGTGAAAGCCGGGCTAGGTGACATGGTAAGGATACAGACATACTGTAGAGAGGAAATTCAGGCAGCCAAACCTGGAGCTGAAGATGGCCAAAACTGTGGGGGACAATAAAAAGAGTTTATTCAAATATATTAATGGCAACAGGCAGCATAAAACTAACAGCAGCTCATTACAGTATGAGGGTGGTCTCCTCACAATCAGGGACATGGACAAGGCAGAGGTTTAATGTATTCTTTGTCATCAACATGAGACGGACCAAGAAGGTCTCAGCGCCCTGAGTTGGAGAACCATGACTGCAGGAATGATCAACTCCCAGTCAACCTGGCCCTCCAGCTGGATCCCTACAAATCTATGGACCCTGATGGCCTGAAGCCAACACGGCTTCATGAGAGGAAAGTCCTGCTTATCTAACCTAATTTCCTTTTATGACAAGGCAACCCACCTAGCTGATCAAGGGAAGCCAGTTGATGTAATCTTTTTGGATGTCAACAAAGTTTTTGATGCTAGTGTCCTTCTGCACAAAATGTCCAGCTCATAGCTGGATAAACACATCATGTGACGGGTGAGCAACGGGCTCACAGGTCAGGCACAAAGAATTTAGTGAATGGGGTGACATCAGACTGGTGACCTGTCACTTGTGGGGTTCCACGGGGCTCCATTCTCAGCCCTGTGCTCTTCAATATCTTAATAAATTACTTGAATGCAGGACTGGAAGGAATACTAAGCAGGTTCTCAGATGATACAAAACCAGGAGGAGCTGTTGACTCCATCAAAGGTAGAGAGACCTTAATAAATCAGAGGGCTGGGCAATCATCAACCACATGAAGTTCAACAAGGGAAAGTGCTGGATTCTGCACCTGGGATGGGGCAACCCTGGATGTACAGACTGGGGAATGAGATGCTGGAAAGCAGTGCCACGGAAAGGACCTGGGGTTCCTGGTCGATGGCAAGTTGAACATGAGCCAGCAGTGCCCTGGCAGCCAGGAGGGCCAACTGTGTCCTGGCAGGCACCAGGCACAGCATCGCCAGCCGGGCAAGGGAGGGGATTTTCCCGCCCTGCTCTGCACTGGGGCGGCCTCACCTTGAGTGCTGGGGGCAGTTTTGGGTGCCACAATATAAAAAAGGCATTAAGAAATTAAAGAGCATCCAAAGAAGGGCTAAGAAGATGCTGTATGAGGAACAGCTGAGGTTACTTGGTCTGTTCAGCCTGGAGGAGACTGAGGGGTGACCTCATTGCAGTCTAAAACTTCCTCAGGAGGGGAAGAGGAGAGGCAGGCACTGATCTCTTCTCTGTGGTGACCAGTGACAGGACCCAAGGGAATGGTCTGAAGTTGTGCCAGGAGAGGTTTAGGTTATATGTTACAAAAAGATTCTTCCCCCAGGGGGTGGTTGGGCACTGGAATGGGCTCTCCAGGTAAGCGGTCACAGCAACAAGCCTGACAGAGTTCAAAAAGTGTTAGAACAACACTCTTGGGCACACGGTGTGACTCTTGGGGATGGTGCTGTGCAAGGCCAGGAACTGGACTCGATGATGCAGATGGGTCCCTTCCAGCTCAGCATATTCTGTGGTTCTGTGAGATCTAATCCGGTATGAAGCAAAATCCTGTTGCATGACACTGTGAGTGGGGCATGCTCTAACCTAAACTAGCCCTTGGGATTATGTTGCAGAGAAATAAAGATACACAAGTTTAATTATCCTTCCTCCTCCCTACAAATAATTTGAAAACCAATTCATAGAGCATATTACTGACATATGGCCCTTGGGATACTTTCCTTGTTCCTCATTTCTTTGTCATTATATTCTTTTATAATTACATCAGGAAGCTGCCACTATTGCTCAACATCAGCTCTCCATAAGAAATGTAAATTTAGGCCCATCCAGGGAGAAGAACAAGAAGGATTCAGACAGGTATTTAAGTATGTTTACTTAATAAAGGCATATTTTGGTGCACCCATGTGTATTCCAGTATAGAGTAAGGACTTGTACAGCAAAGAGGAAGGGTAGGGTTTCATCCCTCTATTTTCAGGTAAATCTCCTGAAGACTGTGTGGTGTATTCCCATGGGGAGAGGCCTCAAGGAGGACAGGAGCAGTTGGGAAAGCAAGACAGGGACACAGGTAACACAATTTCACCAAGCCCATGGCTCACTTGGACACAGCCATTAGGCTTTCCCACTGAAATGGCTCAGGAGGGGAAAGATAAAACTGAAGGAAGCTCAAGAAACCAAAAGCCTGCAATATTTCCAAAAGGAAACACTGAAAAAGTGATTCTATCTCTGGAACGAGTTTCAAATCCTGGGCTGCTAATGAGGCTAAACCACCTAAATTTTTGACTATGAAAGCAGGTGTTTTTCTCCAGGTTAGGGGACACAGCTGAGGTGGTCTATCACGAGTGCCTGGTTTCATGTCAACGCTGCTATTGGCTGACCAGGTGTCTGCAGTGAGGCTGAGCCATCACTGCTCGCCTTGAGATGAACTGCTCCCCATGTTAGCGTAGAAACACACAACCACTGACAGGTTATATGCCNAGGCCGTGCACTCCTCACCAGAGACACAATTCAGGTGAATGAAGCTATTTCAGATGCTCATGGGAAATCTTTCTCTTCTCAAACTGCTGTCCCAAGCACACAGAGCTGCTGTGTTGTATCTGACAGGGCTCTTCTGGTGGCTCGGATGCAAATACGCTTCTTACCTAAGTCCTTGTTTTTCACTTGTGAGACATAGGAATGTTATTAACAAGACCTATTAATCTGAGTCTTCTTTTTCATTATAGAAAATGATGTGCTGGCAGTATGAACACGCTGAATACTCCAGAAACAAATATTCTGGACTTCAAGACCCGTTTGCTTCCTCAGGTTCAAGCACAAGTTTCCTAGACCATGCTTGAGACAAGTGCCATGTAGAAGATGTCACAGACCCAGAAGCTGAACCCCGAAAACATGCCTTCAAACTTAAAATTTTGGGTCCTGATTCTTTGGGCACTGTGTCTCAGGCTGTGGGAGCTGAATGGGGAAACCAGATGGTCTGGGCTTCCCTACGTGGGCTTATTTTGCACAATGGTTGTCCCAGATCTCAGAAACAAAGTGATTCAGAGGTTGTCCTCTAACCTGTGTAACTGCAAAGGCAGACACACAAATGTTGCATGAGCCTAGCCAGAACTGGAAATTTGCCTAGCGCACAAGATGTGAAGTACAACTCTTCCCATTAGAATTTCTAAAAGAAATAATTTCACGGAAATGTTTTGCCTTTTCTAGATCTCACTCTTCCCAGTAAAAAATTCCATTTCTCTGCAAAAGGTCGAATGATACCCAGTATAATACCCTGATCAGAGACCAGGAGAGAAAAGAAAATCAAATTTCCACTTGCAAACAGTGGGCTGAATGGCACAGCTAACTAAATTGTGGCTCAAAATATGTGGGTCAAAGTTACCTATGAGAAACATCTGTTTTAATTAATAGCACATGTTACAGGTAATAATGGAACCCAAAACTAGATTTACAAGTTGTTAAACATTTCAGTATATTTCTAAATTAACAACCAATCTTGCTTGTAATGTCTTCCACCACAGTATTTTGTTTTATTTATGTAGTGGTAGATACTTAAGGATGTAGAAACAGTGATTTCAACATTGCTTTATTTGGTTACATAAAGATAATCACTTTGGGTTTAGAACTAATTAGAAAATGACTTTTTTTCCATAAAATCTAAGTTTTATGGAAAAATGAAAATATCAAAATACTAGAGCTAAAAAATATTGAAGTCTAAAATTGATTCAAAATGGAGCTTTGATTGTCTTGTCTTTCTCTTCTCTTCCATCAGCAAAGTTCTTCATTTCATATAGGTGGTGATCATAGCTCTTTGTTCTTCCTCTGTCTAGAAGCTTGGGCAAAGGATTTATGCTTCTTGAGTGAACATTCTTTTGGTTCTTCATACATCACTTCTTTATTAAACACAGATTTCATCAGGCTGGGATACAATCAAGGAAAATGATCACATACTTTATGAGGCAGCTTTTGAAATTCATCAGATAATATATTTGAAAAATAGGCTCTCCTAAGATAAGGCCAATATTAGTCAAATACTGCTTCTTCCAAAGACAATCAAATATTTTTCTGGGCTAGATAAGTATGCTATCTTGCTTCATTTTACACATATTTTCATTGGAAGGGGTAGAAGTTTTGGCATGGGGATTTGAAATGCCTGCCTTTTGAAATTAGCTTTTTGAAATTCTCAAATTGAGACAATATCAGTGAGCTTCTACTCTCTTGCCAACAAACAAGGAAATCTGCAGGAGGCCCAAAACTCTGAAATGGGTGAGAAAGACAAACATTTTGTTCAAGTTGTACATACAAAATGCTAATATGGAACATGCTTAAAATAAGGGGTTTTAACCACAGCACATCCAGCAGACTGGTGCCCAGTACAGCTCCTAGTCCTGCCTGTATCCCCCACCTTTTATTGATGCCTAAAGGTTTTTGCTTTTTATGTATTTTTCATATATTATTGGCTTTGTAGACCATTAATACGTACTCCTACAGCTCTGTATATTTTTCCTACCCTTTCCCTTAGATTTTAGAGTAATAAGCTAACCTTATAACACATTCCTGAAATACTTTTCAGTCTTATTTTGAGCAGGAGGACTTACAAGAAGAACATTTTGTTTTCTAATCAGAGAAGACATAAAAAGGATTGGGGCAAAGAAGCCCTGGACCAACTCCAGTGGGGCAGTACCCAGGGAAAAATTACATAATCAACTGCTCTTCTAATTGGACAATGTTTGCTAGATATGATAATTTGTTAAACTTATAAAAATTGTAGAAATCCAATACTTTGTGTGCCCATAGCCCATAACTATGGATGCACCTGGAAGCTTCCAATAAAGAACTACTTTTTTATCTTACTGTTTTAATACTGTTGCAAGGGTTTTTGTCTTTTGATATCAGGCAATATTATGAAGCAAGTTCCCAAGGCTTCTCAGGTTTCTCACTGGTTATTTGTACAGAGGTTGTTTGAAAGAGCATGGTTTAAGGTTCTTCAGTGCTACATGTAGGTTTGCAGAGAACTTCAATGACACTGAAAAGCTAGTGCAGACATCTCAGTGAGAACAGCAGGTACAGAGTGAAGCCAAAATGACCTACCACAGCAGAGTCTGGTCAGGATAAGGGTACTACTACTAACAGAAAAACCAGAGACAAATGATAACTTTTCTGAAGCACATAATATATGCTGGACAGATTAGAACATATTTACCAACACTTGCAAAGTCGCTCCAAATGTTTTTTTTACTACATATTGAAGAAGGTAAAGTTCAGGCACTGATAGCACTGTCACCAAATCTGAAAATAATAATTTTCTGCTCAACAATGCTCATGATTAGATGGGATGTCACAAAGATAAGTTTTGAAATTTTGAGTGCTATTCAAGATTATGTAGAAAAATGCTAAGTATTCAAAATCATTTTATTTTGCTTTCAGTGTTTTCCTCAGTTTAACTTTGTAGTTTCACATAAAAGACATGCTCTGGAGTAGAGCTACAGGAATAATGGTGATTTTTGCTGTTTATAACTCCAGCAATGTAAAATTTTACACTCACAGCAGTATGAAAAGTGAAATGCCCTTTTTTGTTTCTTCTGTTTCTATTTTTTTTTAAATTAGATATTGGTGGTGTACAAGCAGAATGGATCACATGGTGGCCAGACTCTCATGTTGACCCTAGAATGAGTTTCCTAGTGCCACTGTCAGAGGCAGAGCACTCCTGATGGTGGATCAAGGTCACATCCAATAGACCATTACTTACATTCTTAAGTATAGAAGAGATCTCATTCCTACTGCGTGTCCAGTTGCAGTGGGCAGACAGGAATCTAAATCCTCTTGTTTTCTTTGTTTTGTGAGAATGTGGTACAATATGGTCATTTGGAGTATCCAGTGATGAAGACAGTCAAATACAAACTAAAACTACAAATATTCCCAAAGAACATAACTACTGTCAGGCAGAGTCCTAGAGTTCAAACTACATTTTAAGAACCTTTTTCATCTCTCCGAACACCAGCCTAGAATATGTCAGAAAAGTTATTTTAAAAGGCTTCCCTGCCTTGGATAACAAATTGACAAATGACAATAGATATGGAAAAAGAAGTGGTGGGTCAGTCAGGAATTTGAGACCACTACTGTGAGAGTTGTATAAAAGAACAGCTGAACAGTTTAGCTGGGAAACTACAAATAATATTTCAATTGCATAAAAACTTGAAAAGTAACAAGGGGCAGGAGGGAAAAGGTAAATCCTGCAGTGGCAAATATCAGCCGAGACACTGTGAAAATAAACAATTACTTGTGCTACGTAGGAAAGGAAAATCACAGACTTGAATCTTCTAACAGGGAAAAATAAAATCTTTCAGCTGAAAGACAGAGAGAAACAATTGTGAGAAAATAATTAGGCAAGACAGAAAAGTCTAATTATAACAAATCATGACCACTTTTATAAGGTTCCTAAGGTGGAAGAGGACGGAGCATTTAAAAAGTGTGCATATTCAAATCCAGTATTAAGTTTGAAAAGATATCTGGAGTTCATTGGCAGGAAGGCATCCAAGTGAACAGAAGGGATTTCTACTACCATTGGGAAATATTTAACCCAAGTATCATTAGCTCAAGTTTATTTTTCGTCTGCTCTCTCCGCACCAAGTATCTGACAGTGCTTGCAGGAAATCATGCTCTGCCCAAACCTGAGTTGCCAGAGGAGTGCCTCTGGATAGGAGTGCACCACAGGACAGCTTCGAGCCTTCTCAACCTCTCCAGACTAAGAAATCAGCCCTTGGAGTAAAGTGCTTTCCATTCCCAAAGCTTTACAGAAAAATATAACTACAAATGAGATTGTACTAATAGCACCTCATCAGACTGTTCTATCAGCTGTACAAAATTAAAAGCAACCATTCATTCACAATTTAAAAATTATGAGGCCAAATATTCCAACAAAAAGAAAAGTTGATAGTCAACTTGTAAACCTTGGAAAATATGATCATGCTATCGAAACAACAGTAAAAATCTGTAACTATTAAATCATAAAAAATTCTGCTATAATTACAAATATTAGGAACAGTAAGAGACTGCTTAAAGTGAAGAACTAAGAGAACAGGTATTACAACCCCTGCTGTTTCTGCAAACATTTTTATTAGCTCAAGAAGCAATGGAATGAGGCCAAAGGGAATGAGTTTCTAGAAGCTATTTACCCACTATAAACTAGCAAAGGAACAGGGAATTCTAGTTACATTGCAAGCTGTTAAAGTGTTTTTTTCTCTTTCTCCTTTCTCTCCCAAATGGCTGTTCAGTATGAAAAATGACTCTCTGTCAGCAGACACTCACAACCCAGCCTGATCGCAGCCTTCATTGTTTTATTGAGACAAACGAGCAATAAGTAGCTAAAACATTTCACATACATGGAGTTAAAAATGCAGAAACAACATTTCGCCATGTGCCAATAGAAACCAAAGAATACATCTGGATCCACCCTGTAAAACCAATTAGCAATGAGCAGTCCATACTGAACTTGATTCAAGTCCCCTCAGGTGGAGTTGGACAAAATGATTTACACACTAAAAAAACTTTTGAGTTGATTTAAGCCACTGATTATTGTTACTATAAACACTAATTATTCCTACAATTGTCTAGTATAAACACAATTTCTTGGTTGCATATGATTAATAGGGAATCGTGAACATGTTTTTTTAATGTTCTGCTTTCCTCTCATATGGAAAGAGGCATAAAAGCTTATTCTGTTCAGTTAAACCTTATTAAATAAACATCCTGCAAAAAATTTTTAAGGGTTTATTTTTTTGTTGAAAAATAAGACTTTACCAAAACTAAAACATTTTACAATACAGCATCAAGTGTTACAAAATGTTTAAATCAAAATAATGTGAAATGCAGTTTGTTCCAAGAGTTTTTCTAATTTTTCTTGATATTTTCTAATTTAAAAAAAAGTCATGCACTGGCCATTATATTTTGTTTCCTCATAATAAAAACTTCAATAACTCACATCTTATCCTATTCCTGAATTAAAATTTGACAGAATGTCTTTCTATGACATTTAAACAGTTCAGTCTTTCAGTGATAACCAGTAACTGAGTGTTTTAGAGACCTGTGATGGAGACATAGCTCTGGGCTTATGATGTCTCAACAGATTCCCAAATCCTCTTTGTTCAAGATAGGACCAGTTATACTGCTGAATTTCCACTTTTTCCTTAATTTATTCTGTTCCTTGAACAAGGATTAAAAACAGTAAGTGCTTTGCTTAAATCCTTGCTTTGGGGCTGGCACAGTAACTATGAACCTGGGTTCCCAGCTTCCAGCGCAATGCTGTATCTCACTTGCATGTGCTGGGCAGTCCTTTCCCGCGTTGCTGCAGGCAGCTGATGTGGATTCAGCTTTCCTGGGAGGCCAGTGAATCATGATCTGCTTCTGCACACTGTGCCTTTAACACCAGGACACTGAACAAATACACACCCTTCTACCCTTGCTACCATTTTTGCAGCTCAAGTCTTCTTGACCACCATTAGTCGACACTTTAATTTTTTCTTTGTCACCAGCCACCCCACATTTTGTATTTCGTTATTTCTTTTGGCTTTTTTTGAATGCTTTTTTTCTTCTCTCTTCATAATCAATTTAAAATTTCATGTCACATTAAATGGTGGGAAAACCCTCCCACCTTCAGAAGAAGAAAAACCAGGAAGCTTAATAGTCTTTTTATTTTTCCCCCTCAAATGAACAGAAAAAAAATCATATATTAGCTAGCAGTATACAACAATTCCTGTTTCTGTACTGATCCAGGCTCTCCTCAGACAAAGGAAAAAACAATAACCTGCTAAACTACACACAGCAGAGCAAACCTGTAATCATTGGCTCCAGAAGCACTGAACCTTCCCAGCTGGGCTAAATGGAGAATCTCCATTAGTTGTCGCTGGGGAAGTACATATTCTCTTTGCAGGACAGCAAATTCAAATGCAATAACTACAAAAACATGAAAAGGACTGAAACCACACGCAGAGAAAGGTACTAAGTCTGCTTTCCAGCTTCCTTATTTCCTACCTTCCCATTAGGGACTTTCATTAAAGAGTATGTGTTCTGGATGGAAAAAAATCCTCTTCACCTTGTGGGAAGATTGCAGAAGAATTTTTTTGTGTCAGTTTGCTGTCAACACCTTCTTACCAGAGCCCTTCTTCCACTAGCTAGTTTCCCCACAGACAAAGGATTTCCAGTCCCCTATTAACCACGGGAGAGAATGGCCATGAACATTTGTGTCTGCATGTAAGTTCACTGTTCACTGTGTCATATAAGTTCACTAATGTGAGGCAGAGAGAAATACATAAAAATTTATATCTTGCATAGGAAGAGCATCTTTTCATCTGTTTAAAAAACAGTGTTGTGCTGGAATAAAGGTTTTCCCTTATTAAAAGCTTTTACTTAAGATGATTTGCTGTGTCATAACCAGTGAAGTAATACCAGTGTGCCATAGACAACCAAAACTATTCCTACCCAGCTGAATCAGAGTGAAAATTAACTAATCCTCAGAGGGCAAGAAGTGTCAGGACACCATATGTGTTGTCCTGAGGTCTCTAATTGCAGATTCACATCCTGTGCAGGTGGGCACAGCCCCTTGCACATCTACCCACCACATCTTGCCCCTACTGCCCCTTCCTCTCTGGGTCCTGACTCTGAGCTCTGCCCTCACCCTGCTGAGCCAGCCCTGCCCCAGCATTTCCCTTTGCTCATACATCGTGCCACCATGCGCAATCCAGCCTGTCCTTCCCTGCCAGGAGTTTCCTCCCTGCTTCCATTTCCATTCCCCATGGCCTCAGATTTCTTCTCTGAGTCCTCACCCATTCTCTTCCCCACATGTGAATATGGGGTTTGTATTTTTGGCACACCAGTGGCTATACTCCATTTTTTTCACCAGATATCAGTTCATCATAGGTTATAAAGTACAGAACCAGAGCACGTTATTCAACAAAGCATGCTAGTCCTGGCTGCTTTCCAGCATATAAAAATACTAATTTCCAGTAAATTATATATGCTTGTAGGAAAGTTACAACACCCTGTTGGGAATCCAACATGGGTTCCCCCTATATCATTTTTTTCCCTGCCTGCAATAAATTGCATTATGTGAAAAATTACAGAGCTCTCCAGTATTTTGATATAAATCTACCTGAAGAAAGTTAACACACATCTGACAACATGTATAACAGCTGCATATAGCTACAGAACTACTTCCACTTTGGGGTAAAAAGAACAAAGTTAAAGAGATTAAAACAGTGATCACTTGCTCCTTAGAAATAAGAATGAGAAATTAAAATTACATGAGTGAAGAAACAGATCTCAGCTTTAATTATATGCTTCCAGATTTATTTGTTCTTACTTATTCTGTAAACAGTATTTTCTACAGGAAAAGTTACTCTGACAGATGCAAATGTTTGTGGGAGAGCCTCCAGAAGTGAGCTGGGTGAAGTGAGTCAGGTTTTGCTGATTTTAGTATATGCAGTTTCAGCCTTCATGTTTTGCTGACCTTTATTTTCATCAACTACTGCTAGTGATGCACAAACTTGCTTTACTTCAATTCCATACACCAAGTACATGAAGAGTGACAAACGTTGTCAGAAACGTAAGACTTCCAGAACAATTTCAGGTGTGGGAGTTAGCCAACATGAGTGCTCTGCTAATAGAAGCCACTGCTTCTGCCTAGCTATAGTTTGCATGTTTTCTGGTTTGTGTTTGATGGGGAATAAAGATATGAAATTTGCTAGCAACAGCACCTGTTATTGACAGTAGTGTCTCTCTGGAAGGTGTTGGCAGTTTTACTATCAGCATTTTCTGACACAGGTACCCCTGTGAAGGACTCTGCAGTACACTCTGCAGTTATGCACGCCATAGTTTCATTCTTGTAACCATACTCTAATGTCAGAAGTTTTAATATCTTTGTTGCAAAATTTAGTGGCAATTTAGCCTAATTTGCTGAACCTCATTGTCTTTAAAGTCCTCTTAGACGCAGCAGTCCTTCACAGTTTCCAGGTCTCTTCTCTCCACAATGAGAGTACAAACCTACCTTGCATTATTAAAGGCACAGTCACACCTCCTTAAGCCACAGCATCTATGTCCACTGATTAAAACTCCTTGGGGAAAAAAGCTGGAGAAACAAGTCCTTCTCTGCAGGATGCCAAGCTGAAAGTGTTGACAAAGAAGATACAACCAGCAATTCTCAGTTCCTGCTTCCTTCAACATGAGAAAATGTGCTATAAGATCCACAGGCATGGTTTTCCACTCCTGTCTTGGGGAGCCATTGAAATTCCTTTCACCTCACTGGGACAACATGTGTCTGTAGCTAGTCTGTAATGCCCTGTGATTAAAGTGTTTGTTCAGCCTCACTCTCTCTCTTTCCTCTGCTTATATCTTAGAAACTGTTCTCAGCCATAGTCGGGAGCTCCCAATGCACCATGTGCATGAAGTATTCTCTCTTGCCCATAGGTACGCATATGAGCTCCCACAAGTAGCCAGGGGGCCTGCTCCCTGGATGGGACCGTACTGGTTTCCATCTCAGCTTCTGCACAGTACTGCATTTTGTCACATAGATATACCCTCAGTGCTGGTGAATGGCTAATGTGATAAAAAGGAGATCCTTGTGGGAGTTACTTCCTCGAAAACATGAAATCATTCAATAATGCTTTGACAAGGCTCTATCACAAACACTTTCCATCTCTCTCCTCCTAATGTAAGTGGTAAAAGCAAGCCAAAAACATTCTGGCAATGTTTCTCTGTTCAGAAATAGCGGTTTAAGCCTGACTAATCATCCCGTATGCACTGGTCAGCTGCAGGTGAAGATGTAGGTACTGGTCTGCATCCAAGTAGTATCATCCCCTGCATTGTTAATGGGCTTCCTACCACTTCTCCTGCTTGCTGTGTGGCCTCTGAGGCTGGCAGGTACCATGCCCATCCAGAACCAGGCTGAGAAGTTCAGGCCAGGTGCTCTTCATTACCTCAGAGACAAGTGTTCCCAAGCTCCAGAGAAGC
This sequence comes from Dicrurus megarhynchus, assembly GCA_013399195.1. Classification (NCBI taxonomy): domain Eukaryota; kingdom Metazoa; phylum Chordata; class Aves; order Passeriformes; family Dicruridae; genus Dicrurus; species Dicrurus megarhynchus. The sequence goes on from VXAD01001103.1 coordinate 1,356,149, forward strand.
CCACCTGGCATCAGGACACCCAGGTACTTCCAGACACGGGTTTTCCCTGTCCAGAGAAGGAAGAAGGTGGGATTACCCACCTCTCGTTCAGCCAGTCTTGAAGTCTGGGCTTTCACTGGAAATTTTCTTGTGCCTCCTAGGGGCAGGCTCTGACTAGGACCAACCCCAACAGACTGAAAACCTGGTAGAAAGAGGAGATGCTGTATGTTCCTGAATTGTGTTATTCCCTTTTCTGAAAAACTGCAATTACTCTGTTTTGAAATGAGACAAGTGCTTGAATATTCTTGCAGAAGAGAAGCTTGTTTCCCACCATTCTCTGTAAAAAGAGAGCACAATAGCAAATTGAGGTCTCACAGGTATGATGGGTTGACTGAAAAGTGTTTCAACAAAATTATTTTCAAGGGAAATACCTTTTCCTTTCCTTTCTAAATAAAATTGGTGTTTTCTCTAGCAAAATCAAATATACAAAACATTTCTAGTTTTGCCTCTGGCTTATCAGGTTTCCTGGATAATGTGTTTCATCTGGTTTTCCCCTTCCAGAGCTGGGCATCTTCTTCCATATCTTCCATGTTTTTGACCAAAAGTTTTAGTACCTGAGGGGCCTGGCAGGTGCTCTCCCTTCAGGGAAATCTGGCACTGCTGGCACTTATTCACAAGCCTCGTGACACCAACATACATACTCTGACACTACTACGCTGCATAATCACTTCTGATGTCCTGGTTGCTGCCATGGCACATGGAGCTGTTGGCCCTATGAGTCACATGCAGTCACACAAATCCCTGTCCATGGGGGTTCACTTGGGTCCATTATTACCACAAGCCATCTTTTCTTTAATAGCTTCTCATCAATAAGGTTGATGCCAGACACAAAATGTCAGGCTCATTGTGGGTTGCTCTGCGCTTTCCAGTGAATATAAAGAGGAAGGTTATCCTGCCAGTCCAAGTGCTCCAGCCAGGCTGGACGCTACCATGTGCCCTGCCTGGCCCATGGCTAGAGATAGCAGGGAAGGAAGGCTGTGAATGAAGTAATCTGTGTCTGCCTAGACAAGATTGTCGGTGCGCGAACACTTTTGCCACACCAACCGATTCCTTGCCCAAGCCTGGCGGGCGGCAATGTGATCCGATGCCCTCAGAGCTGACAGTGGGCTCTGGGGCTTTCAGTTCTTGGATCCACAGGGGCCGGATGGAAGTTCCGCAGGGAGCTGCGTGGCAAACGGCTTTTCGCAGGTTACGCCGGTAGCTGTTTCTGAGCGACGGCAGAGGCAAGGAGGAGAGAGTCTGACTGCTTGTGGCTATATACCTAGGCTTTATTTCTCGTCCCTCGAGGGACAGAGGAAACGCGGCATAGGCGGGAGCCAACAGAACAGCCCCCTTCAAGGGTGGAACAAACGTTTTTAAGGGCAGGAGAACGGGGGGGAAGGAACAGCGGAGATAACCAACCAGGGAATGACAAGGGTTAACACTGACCACTCAGGGGACAGGAGAGGAGGGACAGACTTGGGACATCAAATCCAAAACACAGCCCTTAAGATCTTTCTAGAAACTAATTGCATAGTACATGAACTTATTATAAAACATGAACCAGAGAAACCAATCATGAACCAAGGAAGGGAGAAAGGTCTGGAAACAGGGTGGAGATGAGGTGTGAGTGGCATCCCGTGGGCGTGGATATCAAACCTCTGTGTCTCCCTCAGGATTCTCCTCAAGGGTGGAATCCTGGGCAGAGAAGTTCACCTACTGGGTGTCACTCACTTTAAATGCAAGGGGCTGGACCACCACCACACACTTTGGTTATTTAAATGTCTGATTTTGGCTCCCCTAAAACACTTAAATCTTTACCCCCTTTACAAAGTTATATTTCTTTTCCACCGCAAGCAATCTCCTACATTTTGTCTGCTAGTCTTACAGCCAACTTACCTTTCTAACCACCTCCAAATGCCAGATTGTCATCTTTTGTCATAAACATTAATTATTCAGGCAAAACAAATAAAACCGTCAGGCATTTGGGGCTTTTTTCTTTTTTTCTTCCATCTGGCAAAAGTGATAGAATAGCCTTTCCGCTAACTGAAATATGTAAGAAACCAGTCTTCCTTCCTGGGATGAAGTCAAAATATGCAGAGTCTATAGTGAGGCATTATCTTCAAAGAGGCCACCCATGTTTTCCAGGATAAGCTTTTTACTGTTACAGAGCACTGACAGAAAGCTGAAAAGGAATGGTACTAAAACTGTCAATGTCCAGTCAGAATAAAAGTATTTTTAAAGACATTTTCTTAGGAGTGCCCTGGCACTGATGGCTCAGAGAAACATCGTTAAAAAACCAGCTGAAACAGTTGTTGTTACAGTAAACATGAATTCAGTTTCATAGCCTTCTGCCCTCCATTTCAGGCCTCAAGTGCTCTCAAAAGGTCAATAAAACATCCCCTTTATTATAGTCTGTCAAATAATGCAGACAATGCAGGTGAAAGGTTGTCAAATAAGTAAAGAGAAATGTTGTGCTAAGCAAATACACAGGAACAAACCAAAGGCACGTGACCATATGTGCTCCTGAGAGGCTTTGCTTCCCAAGTACTGGGCAAAGCTGCCATGGTTCCTCCTGCCCTGGTGATGGAGTTATCCTCTCAGACTGTTTCTGACAGCTACAAACCACACAGCTGGGCTCCACATCACAGTCACAGGCCAGGGGCAGCACTGCCTAGGCAACGCCTGTGGCATCATGTTGGTACTTAAAGGAAACCTTGAGCTGCCCATCTGTAGATGGGGCAGTATCACAGGATAGCTCTGCCTGGAAGGGGCTGGAAAGAGACCTCTAGTCCAACCTCCTGCTCAAAATCAAGGTCCCTCTGCAGGAGCTCCCTGCCTTCGAGGGAGTAAGGAACTCTCCCCTGTTTTGTCTTTCAAAATCTGCTTAGTATCCCTTCCAGTCCTGCATCCAAGTAATTTATGAAGATGTTGAAGAGCACAGGACCTAATCCATTAAAATGATAAGTTCTTAGTTTTATGTGTATAAGGTGTTCTTTCTCTCTGCATATGAATAATATTTTGATTTTAACCCCACTGTTTGTCATTCTCCTACTGTGCAAAACTGTGAAGAACATCTCTCCATCTTCAGAATAACCTCTTTGTCGGTTCTAGATAACAGCTACTAGGTTTCTTATAATGCATCCCTTCCCCAGGCTGAGAAAACCTTGAACTCTCAACCTCTCCTCACAGGGCAAATATTCCAGACCCCGGCCATCTTGGGTGCCCTTTGTTGAACTCCCAGGTTCATTTGTGCCCGCCTGGTATTGAAGGGCCCCACACTGGCCTCAGTAACTAAGATGTGGTCTGAAGAGTGCTGAGCAGAGGGGATGTTCACTTCCCTAGATGTAGTACCTGTGCTCCCGTTCGTGTAGCCCAGGGTGCTGTTGATCCTTGATACTGACGGGGTCATGGGGACCTGTGCAGTCTGCCACGTCCTCCAAGACTGTGTCTGCAGAGCTGCCCTTGCACAGTCAATCCACCATATGTAGCATTGTGGTGGGTGTGGGAGGCTTCATCCCAGCTGCTGGGCTTTCCATTTGTCCATGCTGAAGTGCATGAGGGTTCCACCAGGCCATTCCTCCAAGTGCTCCTCTTCCCCCCTACTCCAGATTATTGATAAAGATGCTGAACAGGATAGGTCCCAGGATATACCCCATAGTGCTTCACTTCTGCAGATTCTACTTCACTCAAACAGGTTTTTACCATGCTAGTTTTCCATCATTTTAGACTGTAAAGTCTTACTTTCAATAAAAAATACCATGAGAGACTCCGTTGAAAACCTTACTAAGCTCATTCTGAACAACATTCACTGTTTCCCCATCACCCACAAATCCAGTCACTTTGTCATAGAAGGGCTGCTCAGGCAAAGCCTACACTTGGCACATCTGTGATGACTGTTCCCAAGTAAAACTGCCTTTGTGCACTCAGGAATGTGCTCCAAGAGGACATACTCCATTATGTTTCTAAGAATCAAAAGGAGGATGACAAATTTGGATTAGTCACAGGATTTTCTTTCTGACCTGTTTTTAAGATGGGAATAATATTTGCTGTTTTCAGGGTCTCCCCACCCTTCTCAGTCACGATTGAAAAGAGATGTGCAATGATACTAGACAGGGCTCACAGTAGCCTTGCCCAGCTTGGAGATGTGAGATGAATTTATGGAGCTCTTGCTGAAGCTGACAGTTGAAGTCTCAGTCTCCACTTCTGAGGGGCTCTCAGTGCACCAGTCCCCATGTTCCTGCAGATTTTATGAAAGCCATACAAGGTTTTGCTGCATCTGCCTCAGGAATGCTTTCTACAGAAGTTCTGTTTCAGAGATCAGGCACATTGAACCTGAACCACATGAAAAACAGGAGTCTTAATAAATTTAGAGGGGGCAAGAATTGATGGAAACCACTGCAAGAGTCTCTGACTGGCTTCTGGAACAATTATCTGGAGAACATGTTGGTGTGGCCCTTGAATGGCCAGACGGTCACACCTGACATATACACGATTGCTGGGCGAACATTGTTTGCTTGCAAAGAACAAATTTCACAAGTGGTCATCAACGAGTGCTCGTCGAGGTGTGGTTATGACTTCATCACACCTCAGTGCTACGTCCCTATGCTTTGGTTAAGGGATCATGGGAGAGGGAAGGGAAAGAAGCGACAGCAGGTTCCAAGCTTGTTTCTGGGAGGAGGTTTTGTCCGGAACACCCTTGGCAAATTGCTCTCTCCAAGCTGTTCCACACAGAGTCTTTCTGGATCCCTCAGCTGAGCTTTCCACCATCCGAACACTGCTAAACTTGTCAGTACATTGCTTGTAAGAAGCTGGGTAGATCTAATATAAACACAAGCAAAGTAACTGATTAGATCCATCCACTTTGGCCTCACAGATACAGCTTTGGGGATTACTAAGTTTGTTGTGTAAGCTAGTATTTGATATTACCATTTCACAGAGACTTGTACTTTTGTTTCAATTTAATAAACCAGAAACTACCTACTGGAAAATTATACCAAGAAGCTTTTCATCAGACTGATTCTAGCAGGATTTTATTAGAAAGCAGTAGAAAAAGAGAGGACCTATAAAGCAGAGCATGTCATAAAATCATGAATTTAAATGGTTTTGAAGGAATTAATGGACTTTGTCAACCCAAGCAGTGGTAGACTGATAAATGAGTAAAAAAAATCAAATAGTCAGCAGCCTTCAGAAAAAAAAATATAACAATATAATGATTTAAACTGTACATAGAGTAATAAGTGTGTACTTGAAGTCACTGGGGAAATTCTGCCTCTGCTTTATGACAGTATAGTATTTCCAAACATTCCCTTTCCTGTGAAAAGGCATTTTTTCTGAATTATTGCATGAGTGATTCCTGGGGTATGAGTAGAAGCCTCTATGATTCAGCAGAAATGTTCAGGCAGTATAAGAGTAAATACAACAAAAAGCTGACTTTCGTCCAGCAGGGCTGCTTTGATTTCACCATAAACTGGAAATCTGTTCAAGTAGAAATTCCCTCCTTCTGCCTCTTTCACTTATATTGTTGTCTGAGAAGGTGGGTTATCTGAGGACTTAGTCTCAAGGAATGATACTTTTGGAGTTTTGGATTTTCTAAGTGTGTTTTTTATGCCTGGAAACACAACCATTACTTGAAGGAAAATTAGTTCCTCTGTATAGTGCTAGAGTAGCTATACTGCATTGTCAGCTGGAGTGAGCTGTATGCTGATTTACACCTGCTGAGTCCTTTATTTGCCAAAATACTCATAGAATCATGCCTAGAAGCCCTACAGACTTTTTAAAATCTGATAAAAACCAATTTCCAAATAGTTACTCTTCCTGCCACAGTTCTCTCTGAGTGTCACCAACACAGTTCCCTTTACAAAAGAGATCATCCACAGGGGATATTTTTCCCAGGAGCCCAGACCTTTTCTCTGCCCAACTATGTTGTACCATGCATACGTTGCAAAGGCTTTTCACTATTTTCTCTTTCCATAACAGCCCTGGACTCTGGCAAATAAAATCTACTGAAAAGTAATCAAAGTTCATTCAGGGAATGAAATGTGGAATCAAACTAAAGAACAAAGGCTGTACTTACTTAATTGCATTAGCAAGCACTAGGACAGAAAATATTAGTTTCTAAATTAGCCAGGACAGGAAAACCTCCTGGATTTCTACCCTGGAAAAACCTTTGAAATTTACCATTTTATTAAGGTGTTCTGTCTGTACATTGGAAACCAGATGAGGTTGCATAGCCAGAGCTAAGATTGTCCTTCAAACTATTCTGTCAACAACTTGCAAAGCAGAGCTGTATGAATTCCTTTCCTGACTGGTCCTCTCTCTCTTTGCAGTGGACATTTCAAGCCACATGCCCGTATAAAACTAGGCAAAGCAGGATGTGTATAGGATGATCATGAATTGAAACACATGCATCTGCCAGACATTCCTCTTACTATTTTTCTACAGAAGAGAGCAAAGACAGTTTCCATAATCGAAATGACTTGAAGTCAGTATGATGCTGATGATTTTTCAGACTCCAAAGAGAGTTAAATTCAATTGGGTGATACCCATAACTTGAGGGACACCATAACACAATTCCAAGAAATCCCTCATATAAAAATTTCTTCAACACAGTCAACACTAGCAGAAACTGTCAGGCAAGATTTCAACAGAAAATACTTCATTTTACCCTAATCCAATGAAAAATTGGACCTGAGGAGTTATATAAGAGACCGACAAAACAATAAAACATTTAATTTGCTAGACTGGAAAAAACTGAAAATATCCAGGATCATTCACTTGCCTGAAAAAGAACTAGAATATTTGTACCAAAATGCTAATTTCAAAGCCAGTTTTCTCTAGGGTTTTTTAAAAATATATTCTGTACAATCTGAAGTTCACAGGGATGGACCCAGCCAAACTGGAAATGCTATTAGTCAGAATGCTTGTCTTTCTGTCCACAGAACCCAACTCTTCTATGCAAACAATTGACCTATTTGACTTCTTGCCAAGATGTTATCAATATTCCCAAAGACTGGAATATCTCCACAGGTAGAAAGAAAATCCAGTTACACTGACCAAAAAAAAAAACCAAACCAGAAAAATGGATGGATATATAAAAATCCCACTGTGAGACAAAGCCAATAAAGAGTGTGTAAGGTTAGGGAGAAATCTACTCAGCAAAAACTTTTCTTTGCATTTCCAAAATATCCATTCATCTGCTCTGAAGCACCTGGTGTTGCTCATTATTGGAGACAGAATGCCAGGCGTGATGGTCTATGTTCTCGTCTGTACTTCAACTCTTACGTGCATTCAAATATTTCATGACTTTTTTCTATAGGGACATTAAAACTTTACAGTAATATTTATTAACAAATATTTTTGACAAGCTCCTTGGCAGTACAGGATGAAAAGTGAGAAGTGTTTCCTCATACTGTCAGGATGCCTTCATGTGATGCATTGAATGAATAGACACACTATACATGTTTTAATCTTATGTTGAAAAAAATAAGCTTAAAAATAAAACTTAATTTAGTATCTCAATAACAAACTAGAGTAAATCAACTGGCTACTGCATTCGTCTAAATTAATTCTGCAAATTGAAATATATAAAAATTCTTATAACTGGAAAGTCCTTTTGTTACTCCTTACTGGGTGACCGCAGCTGCAGAAAGAACACTTTACTACATCTCAGTCTGGAATCTCAGCAGACAATCCACTGCCCATACTACTGGGAATAGAACAGTACAGCTGGATTAATGTCATCAGATACTGGAGCTGTCTCCAGTATGTAAAGTCTCCTGAGTGTCTGGAGCATAAATACTCATAACAAAAGAGAAGGCAAATACATCTTTCACAAGAAAAGGTTCATATTTTGACCTTGGTGATGACAGAAAGTATTTCAGTAATAAGGAGCCATGTTTTTCTCTGTGTGCTATAATCATGACTCACAGTCACTCTGGTTCCTGCTAAGGCACTGTCTTTGGACCTAAAAAACCTTTAGCAATTAATTTCATGCAAAATGGGACTAATTTATGAGGATATAGTAGGAGCATTTCCTCTTGGAATGGTGAATCTGGGTTGGACTTTCCTCTGGCAAAGAGGAAATGATCATATGTTACATTCTCAATCATGCAGGGAAGTTTAAAGAACTAGATTTCCATGGACAAACTGGGAAGGTCCTTTTACAGATTATTTTAATAGAAGTAAAAAAGTTTGAATTGAGAGAAATTGAAACACAGGTCTATTCTTAAACCTGGGCTGTATGAATTAATCATCAAACAGAGCCTATAAAGAGTTTATCAGCAGATTTAGTAACCGGTCTTTCCAGTGTAAAATAACCCAGTTTGCCCGAGGTTGGCTTCTAAACTAGCTATTACTAAGCAGGAAAGAAATCCTAAAATTACTGTTTTCTGAAATCTACACCCATTAACTTCGTGCTCAGTGACTGGTAAATAGAAGAGTAGGAATGATAAAGAAATACATAGAGAATGAAACTGGAAGCATCATTGTGTTACTGCAGTATGACCACATCTTAAATGTTGCATGAAGTTCTTGGCAAACCTCTTCTAAAAACTTAATAGTGGAGTTAGAAAAGGACAGAGAAAGGCAACAAAGACTATCAGATTTGTGGAATACATTCTACATTATATGAAAGTGTAAATAAGAGGGCTTTATGGCTTTAAAAAGTCAGTGAAGAGGTTATGATGTTGCTTAATAGAATTAGGAATTCTAGGGAGAAGGGCATTTATTACTCCTCAGAGTACATGGAAGAAATGGAAATCAGCCCTTGCAAAATCATCAGGTAGCACATTTAAAATAAGAACTACATTTTTCATATGAATCTATTTAAATTGGAATCACATTGCCACGGAATTTTCCCAGAATTTCACAAAGAGTCATAGGATAAATGGTTCAAAATACATAAAAGAAATTTACAAAAATTAAGGCCATTAGTAGCTTTTGAAAGCAGTGTTCTAAATGCTATCTCAGACTCAAGCAGATCTTTAACTACTGATTGCCATAAATACATTTTTTAAAACATGTAAAGGTCACCTTATTATTATTGGAGTGCTCCGATCTGATAATGTGCTCTAAAAGTGTGCATTTTATTGATCCTACCATTCCAAAGATACATATTAATCACTGAGTCATGACAACATTGAGTTAGTTCTGAGCATACACAGGTATCTGAAGAACTTTAATGTGAAAAATAAAGACAGTTCCTCAATAAAAGTGTCCTATTTACTAAGCCCTTCATACATTCTTTTGAAGTGCTCTAGTCATATATTAGTTATCACAGGTCGTTTTAATAGTGAGACTGAGGGAGCAGATTTTAGTTCAAAAGAAATCTCCAAACTCTCCATGAAAAAAAAACCCCAAAACCAAACAAAAAACCCAAACAGTTTACCCAAAAAAGCACACAGAAAAAGGTCACAGTCTTACACATTTCTATTGAACAAATTAGCCATATACATAGTTTCACATTTTTTGTGCAGAGGTCATCGTGTCTTTACCAAAATATTAAGTACAGCGACAGACAACTTTATAAGGGTTTTCTTTCCTCCACTTTCTACTGATGCCACCCCTGTAAATGAACTTACAAAAGCTGATTCCTTGTGAAAAATTTTAAGCTTCTCCATTGCTGGATTTTTCTCTCTTTACTTGGAGGGAATCCAGTCTTCAAAATCTTTTCACAGAAAAAAACCCTAAAGCTTCTCACTAATCAAAGTTCATCCACTACCTCTGCAGTTGAAGCTGATATTTATTTTTACAAAAAAGAAGGACCCATTCAGGCACACGATACAGCATCCTGAAATACAATTTAAACATATACTTGTCTAGAAAATCAAAAACTTATTGGAAGAAAGTTTTATGTATTTTATTAAATAAAAGAAAAGAAAACATAGAATCTTAGAATCACAGCAACTCTTTGCTCAGGTATGTTCAGCTAGAGTTGGTTGCCCAGTACCTCATGAAGATTTTGAATATCTCCAAGGATGAAGACCTTACTGCCTTTCTGGGCAACATATGCCTGTACTTGATCACCCTCAGCAAAACAAGTTTTGCCTAATGTTTAACCATTCTCTGTTTCCATTTGTGACCACTGCCCCTTGTCCTGTCACTGGACACCACTGAAAAGAGGATCTACGTGCCTTCTGTACTCTCCTCCATCAGGTATCTATACAGACGGTGAAGGCACTCCTGAGACTTCCCTTTCCTGCTGAACCCTCCCTGCTCTCTCACTCTCTCTGTACATCAGGTGCTGCAGCCCCTTGATAATATTTGTGCCCCTTTACTGAACTTGTTGCAGTGTGTCCATGTCTTTCTGGTAGTGAGGAGGCTAGACCTGTAGCTAGGACTCCAGGTTTCTTTCTCCAGTGCTGATTAATGGGAACAATCACCTTCCTTGACTTCTGGTGATGCTTTTCCTGATGCAGTCTAGGAGGCTGTTGGCTTTCTTTGCTTCACCTTGTTCACGTTCAACTCGGTGTCCCCCAGAACCCCCAGGCATCTTCATCAAATCTGCTTGTAGGGACTGTATTTTCACTGAATCACAAGATAAAGTTGTCCACAAAATGGAATTTCAAAAGAATGTGGGAAAAGTTAAGGAGAAATAGTAGAGGAGGAAGAAGACAGGGAAGAAGAAAGGATAAAGTCACCACAATCTTGTTTGATTCTCCTTCTGAAATACAAAATAAAAATTATTCTTCTTCCTGGGTGTTCACCATTTGTGATCTAAATGTGCATCTCATATTGTTGATTTCTTACCAGCTTCTGCTTTATTCATCTATTTGTGGGTGTTTTGTGTTCTCAAGTCATGTTATTTCCTCTTCTACTACATTTTCCTGCTAGTTTTATTTTCCCTCCCAAGTTGCAGACTAAGTTCTGTGATTTCTGTGATCACATCTAATAGTTTTTCTTCCTCTGTTTTTTTCACTCCCATTAATTCCAAACTGTAGAAGCACTGGTCTGTGCCTCTCTGTCCCTTTATGTGGTGCTCTGGCAATGGATATTCCATCTCTAATCCAAATTAGTTGCTAAAATGCTTTTTCTTCTTTCCTTAAAGGATCTAATACTGGCTTTTGCTAGGAAAAAGTTATGTAGAAAAAATGTTATATATTGTGTTAAAAAAAGCTTATGGTTTAGTGTTTTCTTTTTCTTTCTTTCTTTCTTTCTTTCTTTCTTTCTTTTTCCTTCCTTCCTTCCTTCCTTCCTTCCTACCTTCCTTCCTTCCTTCCTTCCTTTCTCTTTCGGTAGGTAGGTAGGTAGGTAGGTGGGTAGGTAGGTAGGTGGGTAGGTAGGTAGCAATGATTATAAACTTCTCCAAAATATCTGATCCTGTCACAGTCTTCTCCAACTGTACATGTCCCTTTGTACCTTCAGCTCCTCCAGTCCTCTCCTGAGTGTGTTATTCTCAGGATTGCCCTTTTCACCATCTGGTTCTGTGAGGTGAAGCCAGGGGAGAAGGGTCTATTACAGGTCTGTTTCTTTGCTTCAGACATACCTCCTGTGTTCACATGAGTTGTCTCTCCAAACCACCCAGTGATGACAAGGAATCGGAATGTTTTCCTTTCTCTTCATGAAAACCTGGCAGGACCCAGGCACAGAATGCCTTGCAGTCAAACTGTAGATCATCATATCTGCTGGTGAAGATAATAAATTCTGACTATTTCCAACAAATTTTATCACAAAACAGCTGAGCTTTGTTTCCCCATTATTCCTTTACATAAGACAAGCATTCTGGAAAGCATAATGTTTCCAGTAGTATTGAAAAAAAAAAAGAAGAGGGATTAATGCCAGCTTCCTTAATGCAAATGCTCATTGCTGTGACTGAAAAAATCTCCATGAAAGTGACCAGCTAGAGGACAGTCAGGGAACCAGCACTCTGAGACAGTGGGTGGGAAATAATTTATCTGAAGTCACACAATAGTCCTGTCAGAAGATGAAGATATGCAGACAGAAACCTCGTATAAGTTCTTTCTTAATATAGAAAATATCAAAATAAGCTCAGTCACAGAGACTTGTCTGCAATCACATCTCATCCATATGAGTGGCATACCTCTGTGGGAGATCCAGTTCTGCCAGAGAACAGTCCTGCAAATGCCGCTGCGTTCAGAATGTTGCAATCCATCACACTTGAAAAATTCTTGGTTGAGAGCTTCTTAAATCATGCACAGATATATACTATTTTTTCCTAATGTGGTTTCGCATTCCCTTTTTTTTTTTCTAATGGAGTAAGATATAGGAAATATACTTACTGAAAATTTGGGAGATAGAAATACAAGCTTAGATGTAATTCAGAATACAATGGATGAAATGTTTGAAATCTCTCACTTAAGATTATAAGTGGTTTATAGAGGAATTGAAAAAAATTGAGACAACACTTGATAAACATTGTGCTATCCATATGATGGTTCTTAGATTGCTATCTAACAAATCAAGCTGATGAACTGGAAATAAGTTCATAATAGAAAATATTATATAGGTTCTGGTTCCTGAAGGCAAAATAACCAGAGAGGTTGAAATATAATCTCCTGCAAAAGACTGTAGATGGGCCAGGCACAGATAAGTTTGAAATACATTTACAGTTATTTCTTGGCTTATCAGATTTTCTCTTATGAATATAAATTATACAACATCTCAAACAATAGTGGAAAATCTTAGTCTGAAAAAAAATGTAGTCTCTAAGGGTGATGAATCACATTTTGCTTTGATGATTTTTGGTAATCAATATTGATTCTGTAAAAATTAGGCTTTGAGAAATAGGATAGGGAGAATAATAATTATGCCTTAAATTTTAATTCTGAAATCTGTGTAAAACTTAGAAATCATAAAATACTAAGCTTCTGCCAGAAACTCCTCTGCCTATCACTAGTGATTATTGTTATCACTACCTTTCTAACGCTTACAGCATTATTTGTACTATAGCACTTCATCTCTTGGCTTTTGAACAGCCCATGAGAAATTATTTAATGCACACAGGCACACACACAAGCACATTTGAAAAATCTGCAGGCAACTCTGAGAAATCACCAGGAAATACTGAACTGGAATGAGGTGAGACCTGTTCTTTGGATGAAGTCCAGCAGAGTTCTTGTGTGGTCCAAACTGCTCTCATGTGGCTACAGCAATCTGCACCTGACCTTTACTTGAGAAAAAAGCAAATATGACCCATTTATGCCCTCTTAGTCCTCTCTTCCATACACCACACTCAGTGCACCTTGCCTTGAGCACAGCACTATGCAGGTCAGAATGGAGCATGTCGTCCTGATCATTCACACCAATGCAGTCAGCACTACGGGGTCCCAATTTCAGTCAGCGGGGTTTGACTCTAAAATACCTTTTTTTTTTGTCAAAAGCCAAAGAATTTTAGAAAAGTTTATTATTTACTAAGCTCCTTCTTGCCTCTCAGAACTCTGAAGCTAAAATAATTTATAACATTGACATTTCACCATCCATAATTTTCCAGACAATTTCCATTTGCCCTTTGCATTACATTTATGAATAGTTGTTGGATTAAGTTTGATTCTTGCCTACTCCACTAACTGCATGAGCAAAACTGTGTTGAGCTGTAATTTGACTCACTGTTAATTGCTGACATATGGCATATTGAATAAGGAGGGGAGGGAAAAGCACTCCTGGGGGGTAAGTGATTAGCAGTCTAAACATGAGCTTTACTGACATTCCATGACTTTACATTTTCTGACAGTTCCTTCTAAAATCCTGGATTTCAGTATGTACAGATTCTCTGTTTATTTCAAAAGGAGGGTGCAGGAGACACTATGGTGAATTATTTTATAAGAGAGAAGTCAAAAAACTCATAAATCCTGCAAGTAAAGCAATCTGCCAGAGATGATCATGCATATTTAAAACTATTTACAAATGGGGCAAAGCATGAGCAGCTGCATCCAGTACTTTAAAGCTCTCAGATGGAGAACAGATCATTTACAAATGCCAACGAGCATTGCCTGGGAAATATGCAGTATATACACAGTGGACACCTGGAGGAGAAACTCCTCATTTACCACTCATAATTTCTCTAATGAGGAGATTATTTGGAAATGAGAAAATGGTGTATCACCTACACTTTGATCATAATCAAATAGGTTCTGTTTGAAACATCCACCCACTACTAGTCACATCAAGAGTGCAATAATGTGAAAAGCCAAAGAGCAATCCTTCCCTTAATCCAGAGAGTCAATAGCTAGAATATTTTAAGAAATTACTATTTGCTCAGGCATTGCTTATACTTTTGGTGATACAGTTTAAAGAGTCAAAAATAGCAGAAGCCTTGCAAACTACTGCTAGGTCTTGAGCAATTCAGTCTTTAAGAGATGGGCTCTATCCATTCAGGGAGGATCAGATATACCTGTTATAAGGCAAAGATGGGTGTTTTACTACTATAGTAGTCATCTAACTCTGTGAGTAGAAAACAAAATGGATTCTTCTCTAACATAATAAAACTGTCCCAGAAATTAACAGTACTAAAACATTACCAGAAATTTCTTTTAAATAAATTTATCCACATTTTTAAGAGAAGGAAATTTCCTCACCTGTATAATGGCTTCTAATCTAAATTCTATGGCCTTCAATTTTGATTCCTGCTGCATGAAGCTGTCCCTGCCCTGGGATATCACAGCTCCTTACTGTCCTTTACTTTCCACAGTCTGAGGAAAAAAATGATCCGAGCATGTAGGAGAAGAAAAAGTGCATTTACAGTTGTGAAGACTGGACATTGAGATCTACAGCTAGGCTCTACTCAACTTCACTAGCATTAATTCAAAAAGGGTGATAGGAAGAAGGCAGGTGTTTACCCAAAATGAAGAAGCCAGTTCTGCAGGTGTAATATGCAATAAGCAGAGCTCCTTGTCAGAAAGAGACCTCAGGGTCTCAGGCAAGAGAGGTATTGATATTTTGTTCATCTGCACATATAAAGGAAATGAAAAGTAGAGAAAAAAGGGAAAAACAGAGAAATATATGAAAGTTATATAAGGCAGTCATGAAATGCTTCTTACACTTATAAAGTGACAGGTTTTTGTCTTGCGTGAACAGAGATAGCCTTCTGGGAACTGCACAGATTCTCCTAGAATGGGATTTTTAAAAACTTGGAGGAAAAACGTATTGCCAGACTTGTTCCTGTACAGATGTTTTATCAAAAAACAATTGGCAGAAGAGCCTGTCCCTACTAAAGTATATAGCTTGGTGAGCTGCAGTGCCATCCCTTGAAGACAGGGACAGACACTGGGGTTATCTAAAAGCAAGGGACCTGCAGTCACTTCGCTAAAATCATACCTTTAAGGAAGAGTATGTTCTAGGCCAGTTTTTGGATTATGAGTTCAGCCTTAGCCCAGATAATAAATCTGTGCCTATGAATGACTAAAGAGCACAACAGAGCTTATAAAGGAAATGCAAAAACATGCATACATATATGTGTGCAATTCCTCAAAATTTCAGAGAAAACGATCACTTTTCTCTGGAAGATTAAATATGGGTTTGGAATTATTCTTATTTCCTGAGCTAAAAAGTATTTCTTACAAAGGCATTCCTCAAGTTTGCTACTTTCTTACGAACAATTTGGACCATTTCAAAGACTCCAAACACAAATTTATAATACCTTGGTCTCACAAATACTGTCATTTAACTTTTTTGTTTTATAATCTCACTTTTACGGAAGAACGTGCACAGGAACACAAATGTTTAGGGTTTATTGCATCCTGTCCCAAGCTACAACATTCCATGGTGGTAGTGTTGTCAAGGCAGCAGCAGTTATCTGCAGGCCTTGCAGGCATAGGTGCTGCTCACAAGAGGTGTCACCAGGGCAGGCACAAAGAGCTGGAGCAGGTGGCAAAGTCCCCAGCCCATGGGAGCTAGCTGAGCTCATTTCTGGGAAGACATCTAGGAAGTCATAATCTCGGAATATGGAGACAAACTTTCTACTTTACAGGGTGTGGATCCCCTTAAACATGTTATTCAGTTAAGGGAATTCAGCATCAGTAAATCAGAATATAAACCTATTTCTGACTAGAATTCAACTGGAAAAACCAAACGTACTCCTATCCATTTAACACAGCCTGAAGTGGATTTATTTGTCTTTTCAGCTGAAAAGCTACATCCAAGATATGTAATGACATGACTATCCTGTCTTAAGCCTTCAGATGCAAAACGTGAGTTTCATCTCAGTGGCTCTCCTGCATACACAGACACTGGAGAAAAGGGAGGTTCTGCACCTAACCCATTGTAAAGCTGCACCTGCCTCTTTCAATCAAGAACATTTAAAATAAAATAGAAAGCAATACTGGGGAAAGTGAATAAGGTAAAATAGACAAATAAATGTCCCAGATCTATGAAAGAAGCAACTGAAAGGAAACAAGTTAACTGAAAGGTGATAAAGGCAAGAGCAATTGACAGCTCTATGCCAGATACAGTCAAACTAAAACATCATTCCCAGTCTTCTTGGATTGCAAGAAAGGACTCAGATGCTTTGAAAGGGCTTTGAAAGATATCTCTTGAGCAGCAGGATCTGACTCACTGACAGACTTGTTGAACAGTTTAGCTGGCAACCTTGAAGCTGCCTCTGTGCAATAGCACACATCTCAGGGCAGGCTTATTTCCCTGTACACCAGTTCCTGGGACAATGATTGTTCTTTCCGATGAAGCTAAAGCATTAAAATAATGTCTAGTGTGGGCTTTTTTTTTCAAAGAGTAAAAGCTATTCTTTTGTTAAAGTATTTTTTTGCCAAACTAGACATGATTTTTTCAATTTCGTCACATATGTGACATGTAGAGTTGCACACAAAGTCAGTGACATAACATGTACAGCAGTCTCGAATATGAAGCAAATACTGCAAACTGTTGTTCTTTAACATTATTTTGGTAGCAACCAATAAATGATGCAAGTAATATTTGTGTCAGCTGCAAACTGCATGGAGAGCAACTTCAAGCAAATCCATTACTTTTTCACTTGATGCAAACAAGGAAGAATATGTATTATATCATGACAAGTATCGCCAAATAACACTGCAGGTCTAATTTACTTGGTTATTTTTCTAACATCAAACTGAATATTTAGTTTAACGAAGACGAAGTGTGCAGCTGATTTGACTTTACTAGAAAAAGCATGTAATCAGCAAAAAAACATTGCAGTCTTTTCTGTTCTTTGACTATGATCAGAATTGAAATTATTCCTTACATAAAAAGAAAAACCAAACAGCAACTTTTTTATATTTTTGTTTACATAATGTAAGCAGAACACAAATGTAAAGAAAGTAAACTCCATTTTGAATACATTGGTGCTCTTTCTCATGTCTCCTGTGCTGCAAAGCTGCAGACTGACAGACTCTAAATATCATGCAGGATTAATTGCACAGCGTTATAGCTGGCTGAAAGCTAATTGCCTAGTCTAAGCTGGGCAGTCAGTCCAGTTATCTCTGCTCCCCACAGAGTTATCAGTGAAAGACAGGTACATATCTGAGTGCTGTTCATCTGTCTCTCCAGTGCTTAACCTGGAATGGAGTATCTCCTTCTCAGCAGTGACTGTAGAGGAAGCCTATGTAATTTAGGACAGACACCTACATTTTATTTAGGCAGTTCTACTCAGATGAGAAGGCCACCAGCTTCCCCCCATGTGGTGAGCTGACGGGGTGGTTACAAAGTGCAAAACGTTTGGAGTGCCCAATGCTAGGCTGCCTCAGGCTGGTTGGTAAGTTGGTTTTGGAAACAGTAGGGAACTGCACAGTCTATTTCCAAATGCAAAAAAAAAAAAAATCTGCATGCATTTGGGATAGAAAGGCACTCACACATGGGTTTGGGCAGGTAGCAAGCCATTTTTTGGTCTGATTTTAAAACCTATAAGTTTCTCAGTACTAGTTAGTGTACTCTTTCTTGCTGCACTCCTTCGAAAAGGCTCAGCCAATCACAGCCCACAAGGCAGCCCCTCCAAACAGCCCAGTGAGCTGTCCTCAGATTTTTCAGTGAGAAATCCTCAGATAGGGCTGGTAACCCAAGCAGAGGCTTCATAGTCCCGAGCACTGGTTGCCATTTAGGAGCAGGCTGCAGGCATTATCATGTGCCCTAAGTTTTTGTTTGTTTAATTTCCATTGCAGTTTGGGATCAGGGTGGTTATCTGTCGGAACCCACGACATGTCTCTGTCTAATTTAGGGGACCTGACACCCCGAAATGGGGGTGCCCCAGAGGGCACTGCCTTTGATCTTTGTCCTTGGAGAACTTTGCCAACTCTAAGAGATGAATTGCAAGCCACAAGAGTGTAATATAAGCATTAATAGTTAATTTGCACAGGGTGAAATACAGTATATCGAATGCTAGATAAAATGTACATGGGGTAAAACATGTAGAGGGGGGTTAAGATGGAGTCTAAAGGGTGTGGTCACCTTTTTCTTCTTCTTCACTGTCCACCATATTCTTGGTGACGGGGGCACAAATTCATTGGTAGAATAGAGATAAGACAGGAAATTGCATGTCTAGAACAGGTTAGGATTAATTGGTATAAAGTTATAAAGAAAGACACGTACCGTCCTCTGGTTGGGTTTGTAACAGGGTATATAAATCTCGCTACGCCCATCCAGTGGGCAGAACCAGGGTATTTCGGCTGCTAGGTGGACCTGTGGCTGTGCAGGACACCGCAGCTGTAGATAACATTAGAATAAACAACCTCTGCACAGCAGCTTGCGGCCTCTGACTGAGTTTCTGGGCAAAAGCGCTGAACCTATCTCACTTGTGTGCCAAGGCCAACTGGGCCAGAAGCCACAATTATCATCCTGTGAATTCCTTGCAGAATCAAACTTCAGAGGGAAAATTCTACGTAACTGAATTCTACTTTTACATTGCCTCAGTTTCTGAAGCAGTGTGCTCACCATCTGAAACAAGAGGGCATTCAACAACGATTTTATAATCACATTCCTTGAATAAATGGGTTTTAAGAAAAAAAAAAAAGTCAAGAGAGGGCTCTGGAACAAAAACCAAAGGTGAAGCAGCATCCTCCAACAAATATAAGAAAAAAGAGGGCCTTAAGACCATGGCCAAAAGACACACTGTGAAAAAAAAAACAAAACCAGGCAAGCAGGCAGAGAGAATAAAGATGAGAAAACTATTTCCTTCCAACTTTGCACTTTGTCCTGCAAGAATCTACTGCTGGACAAACACACCTGGCTATAATCTGTGCATTAAGATAATTTGTCCTCCACCAGATAAAAAAGCAGCAGGACAATTAATAGTTATTCCTGGTCTTGAACAAGAATCAACAGGGGTTGTGGGAAATACCTCTAAGTAGTGAAGTACTTCTTTCAACTTCACAAAATCAACAATAAAAACACAGCCACGAAGTCTAAATTGTCATACAATCCCAGGTAATTAACAACCTGAATAACCCAAATCAAACCAGTAACTGGAAAAAATTTTTGCAAAAGGGTAAAATTAAAAGGGATCAGTTGGATAAGGAAATAGAGATTTTGAAAATACCCCTCTGCTTCAGAGATAATAGGTTATTCTGCAGCAGATTTCCTGGACAGAGAATGTATTCCATGGCTTCAAGAGCCTTCACTAGGAAAGACCATAAAACCTTGCTGCTTTGACAGGAAAATCTCCCAGTAGTTGGGAACTGTCCAGACTGTCACAGCGATGAGGGACGTGCAATATATTATGCAGCATCTATGAAAGACTTTATTTTAAATAGGTCACCCCCAAACACAAAAAGAAAAGCAAGGGCCTATGCAACTGAATTCTCACTGAATGCAGTAATGATCACAGTACACTTCTACACAGGACTTCTAGCTACTCCTTAATTTGATGCAACAGGCACTATAAGTTTTTTGCATAAAACCGATACGATTTTTTTTTAATGTTTTAGTTTTTCTTAGTACTTATGAGAAGATTTGACTCTTAAGAGCCATCCCAAACTAAATGCTCCCATATTTATATTTCAAAAAGGACACTGATTTTTATCCATCCTGTGCACGCAATATTCCACAAAAATATTTCTTCCCTGGGCAAAGTGCCTGTATCACTGTTCACCTGACACACACTCTGCACCTTACCTGGAACTGTTGAAAGGAAGCATTCAGCTAGGAACTGAACAAAGCTACAAGTCAGCTTGGAAGGTATTATGAGATGTTCTTAAAACATCAATAATTTAAAAAGATAGTGGGGGATTTTTCCATCAGTCCTTCTGAATCTCCAATTTCAAGCTCTTTTCCCAGTCAGAAGAAATAAAAATATTGTGATGCTGAAAATTAAATCCAAGACTGGCATGTAATCACTTGACTCCAGAACCTTTTAGAGGAGCTGAATATGACAAAACTCTTGATGAGAGTTTGCAATATTGACAGTGAACCCGCAGCCCCTTGAATGCGGGCCTGATCTTTGATAACTGGGAAAGTGAGATGTCTCAAGCCTCTCTCTGCAAGAAAGAAATTATCAGCTTTTCAGAGTAGACACATTGGTTGCTGAGGAGCCTTGCAGTGAGTCCAGTATGTTTTAGGTTGAGCAGGACTGAAGTAATTTTCCAAACTGCCTCATTAGGCAACGAGCAACCAGCAATTGAGATTGTTTGTCCTGTCTTCCTACATCAACTTGGTGCCCTCAAACCTCACCCAACTTTAGAGGGACAACTCAGAGAAATTCTTCTTTTTTCCAGGTTCAAATACTTTGTCACTTCATGACCATTTATCTCAAGGCAAACTGTATGTGTTGAGAATATGAGCCCAAGGAACAGAAAAGAGTTTGAAGACCATCCTTCCTGTTTTAAAGCCGTGGCTTTGATCATGACATGAGATTGGGACATGTGAGGTGCATCCGGTGCTGCAGAATTATCTCCTTTTGTTTCTTTACATCTCCTGCCTGCTCAGCCACTCTATAGTGCAGAATTAACAGACAACCTGGTTAGTCTGTAGCTAGATAAAGAAGCTTAGGTTTCTTTATTCACATGGCAAATAGGTTGTCAAACAATTCTAGTAGCTGGTGCAGAAGTTTGTTGCCATGCTGAAGCCATCCAGCTATTTTGTTAGTTTGCTTTTCTAGCTGGCAGGAACAGAACAAATTGGTAGGTGATACACTTTCTATTCAGACAGGGATGATTATGGTCATCCATCATTGCTCTGTCAGACCAGCTCGTACCACATCTTCTGCTGTGCCAGCCACAGAGAAAAATTATCTGACTGCTTTGTTGCAAGCAATAGATGCTGTGAAAGAAAGATGCCAGGTGGCAAAATGGTTTAATGCACAATAGCCATTAACGGAGTCGAGCCGACACTATGGCATTAGTAACAGGAGTGGCATCATGTGAACTCAGCAAAAGGGGAAGAACAAATCACACTCCCCACTGACACTGCAATATGGGGAAGCATTTAAAAATGAAAATAAAATACCTCAGACCTCGAAGAACTGAGAGAAAAATCTCATTTGTCATCCCTTCCAAAATAAATCTGATTCATTTTTGATAAAAGAACTGTATTCTTTTTCTAGATAGAGGTACATCTCTATTTTCTGTTTGGTTCAAAGCAGTAGACTGTTTCCCCAGTCTCTAAAAGAAAATGTTATATCAAAAATCTCTCACCTTAACTGCAGCAAGAATCATCAGGCATTGGACATAGCAGTTATCTTCTCTTTGGAAACTGTTATATATGAAGTTTTGTTTCATTGGTTTTTGCACATTTTGATTGTTCCAAGGAGTTAATTAGTTCAAGTGGATAATTAAGAGGATCTATTTTAATTGTGATGTTGAAAGCTATACTTTTTGAAAGTTATCTCTAAAAGCCCAGTTTCTATAATGTTTAGTGTTTTTGAACCAGTTTTTACAGGATTCAAGCCATACATAAGTTGTGTCCTTCAAAAGATATTTAAAATCCCAAAATGTTCAGTTTTATACCCTCCAGGTTGTTGTACCCTTGTTCTCAGTGTCATCCCTGTGGATTTGTTGGATTTTTTAATGCTCTTAAATGTGTTTAATCATTAGTTTTGCATTTTAAGGGGGATTTCTAGGCTCGCTCTAAAGGCAGCTTCATAACTGCCGCTTTCTAAAAATAGCCACTCCACCCCTCCCTGTAATCGGGCTCCATCGTTACAACGAATTTTAATGAGGACCTTTCCCGCCAAAAAAAAAACCATCCCTAGACAAACGAGCCATTGGTCGGGAAAGGGGACCTCATTGCCTGATCACAGTGAACTATGGGGGCGGAAAGGAGGTGGGAGTAGCCGTTCTGGGGCGGGGATAACACCTTATAAAAGACCCTACTCCAGGACCCATTTTGCTCTTTTGCCTTGGGATAGCCTGGTGGAGCCCGTGTTAGGCAGTGGCTTCTAATCTCTTTCTGTAGAGATTCTTATAATTAATTTTCTTGAATTGTGGATTAGCCACGATTCTCCCTAACACACTCAGATCTCTGCGTTGGGTCTAGCCGAGCCGGCATTAAGGACCTCTTATCTGCGGGACCTGGGATTTATTTTTTTATTTTTTTTCTTCCCACTCTGTACCCTTTTTAATTTTTCCTAATTAATAAATTTTGTTCGTGTGATCCTTGGACACGAGAACTGTCGTTTGTCTTTTATGACAGAAACGAGGGTTATTTTCTGCTACATCTGACAATTATGCATCCTCCAGATTAACCCAAACACTGGTAATTAGATAGAAATAGCAGCACCTTTGTCTATAGAACACAAAATCATAGAATAATCTGTGTTGGAAGGGACCCACAAGGATCATCAAGTCCAGCTCCCAACCCTGCACAGCACTTTCCCGAAGAGTCCCACCCCGTGCCCAAGAGTATTGTTCAAGTGCTTCTTGAACTTTGTCAGGCTTGGTGCTGTAACCACTTCCCCGGTAAACCTGGTGTAAACCTCCACGCAATATTTATTGAACCACAAATAAAAGTTTTCTGCTCTTGGCCTCTTCAACCAGGTGAAACTTCAGCTGAAAAGTAAGTTAGCTGACCAAGAAATTTTGTTTCCAAAACACAGCCTATCAAAATATCTATGGTTCTGCAGTGGTAGGTCAGAGCAGGCAGTTCTAATTGCACTGGTTGTTTTATGTCAGCTCCTCATCCACACTCACCTGCAGATTAAGGTTCTAGCCCACATGCCATTACAGCAGCTATATTGGGCCTGGATTACAAAAGATCAAGGCTTCTAGATTTTTTTTTAATTAAACAAAACTTTTCTGTTCTACTTTACTTCCTTTTCATGGCTATTAATGGAGTCGAGCTGACACAATGGCTCCATAAAAAGCTTGTCTAGTCCAAGTGGATCACCTTGACTCTTTTCATGACTGGACATAGACTCACCCTAGCCCATCACACTGATCCTAGACACCCAGGGGAGGGTGGGATAAACTGGCTTCCTAAGCCCTCTTGCTCTTGGCCTAAACTCTTTTTCTGTTGACCAGGGAAAAATCATAGAACTAGCTTAGATTGCAATACACATTTTAATTTGTTAAAAGAGGCATGATACACTCTACCTGCTGTTTGCAACCCGCTTCAATCTGTTTTCAGTAGAGACTTTAAAAGTGAGAGTATTGTTGAGGGAAGGGGTAGGAACAGAGCTAGAAAGGAAACAAAAAGCATCACTGGTAAAGATTAAGTCTTGAGTCTGCTGTGGGACCAGCTTGAAGAATAAAGAAAAATCCAACCTTCTCTGCTTCTACCCCTTCCAGTCTTCAATTATTCATGAAGAGTCCTGAGTTAACTTATTAAAAACAAGTCTGTTGAGGAGGGCAACATATGGTAACATAGTTAAATACGCCTGGAGTTCACCAGAGGTGGTATGTGGAGTAAGAACAATTTAGTAAAGGATAGCCTCTACTATATTATTTTTCATCTCAGAGTTACTCTGAACTGGCAAAATATTTATAGATACAGCCTTCTTTCTGTTTCAGTGAATCTGCACCAACTGTGTCAGCTGAGGATCTGACCCATGCTGAGTTATTTTCCTTAGGCAGTAAGGAAGACAAACTTACCATAATCACCTAATGTGCAACATTTTGTTATTTTGCATCAGACCCATTTAGCCTTCTCTTCATTTACATTTCACACAAGAAAAAGGGTGTGTTTGATGTTCTCTGGTGCAACAACCAGAAACTTTGAGGAAACCAAGCTAAAAAAAAATACTTTTACTTTACTTCCAAAAAACAAATTACATACCTATGCATCCTTGTGCACGGGTATGCCATTTCTTCTGCATTGCTTAACGTGTCATGGCTAAAGTATCATCTAGTATTAGGAAAACATGAATATAATTGTCACAGACTGTCAACAATGATCACCTACTTGGGTCTAGCTCTCACTCACCAGCACAGCCAATCCCACCATCCATACACCCACATAGGTTACTTGAAGTAAGAAGTGTCAAGCACCTGCTCTAAGTCTAGAATCCCTTGACAGCAAAGGGACAGTGACACATCCAGTACTATCTGAAATGGGTGGAAATTAAGTTGCACAGATGCCTTTTGAGTGCAGAGGGAACACATTAGCAGACAGTAGTCTTTAAGGCAACTGATGGTAGGATGATGGACTCCAAACATGGGGACACTAACAGACAAGCATTTCTCAGAAATATGGCAGATGAAGATCAGTAATTTAGTTTTGACATCTCTCTTTCTGCTGCTACACGTAAGTCCCAATGCTTTTCCTTGTAGCACCCTGCTGCATTGCTGGCAGTTGAGATGCAGCATTTCCCTGGACTGCTGCCTCTGCAAGCAACAAAAGCCTTCAAAACTCATTTGAGTATTTGAGTAAGAGCTAGCTATCATTTTATAAACATTTTCTCTTACCTTGACACAAACTGCGCTATCCTTTTTCAGTTCTATTTCCACCTTTCTTGTTTGCTTTGTGATCTTTCTGCGATGTTCTAACAGAACTGTTACTGCCTATCACATCAGTGAAATTCAGAAGACCGAATATTCTGCATAAAACACAGTTGGTGAGTTTGCGTAAGTAATAAAGATAACTGATTTATTTTAGATTAAATTATAGTTTATATATTAATAAAAAAGCATTGTAATATGTAAAATCAGCTTCAAACACTTATATAACGTGCACATGTATTTCATACAGAAGTTAAACTATTGAAATAAAAAAATTCCTCTTCCTTTCTGAAGGTGAAAGGAAGTCTTATTTCGAGTAGACAGAGTTCACTATTTCAGTAGGGAACAAAGAAAGTTTTTAAAAAATTAATATAAGGAACAACAGTTTTTCTGCTGCTTATGAACCTAAAAACTAGACGGCAACAAGAGAGAGAAAGAGGCTTTTGAAAAATAAGTTTGATCATTTTGGCATCATCCTTCAAATTGCTGTTCTCTTAACAAAGACTTAAACCATAGCTTGGGAATGTTACAGAGTGAGAAAGAACTATTACCTGCTTAATAAATCAAAGACAAGTCTCTCGAATTCTCTACTGGCTCTGCTTAAACATTAATTTTGGTCGTCTATGACTGTTTGCTTTAAAACTCCATGTTAAAAAGGTTGGTGCATTTTGAGAGGTTTAGATGAGAATATAAATTTGGCTAGTAGAATGAACAGTAATGATATTGAAAGTTTCTCTAGAACATGTAGTTTGGTATCATGCAAAGGCTTTGACCAAGAAATTAGGGGAACACAAAATCAATGGACCAGACATTAATTTATTAAAATCTGATGAATTAGTCTCAAAATACAGTTATGAATTATTATCAAGCATGAAGACTGTAGGAAAGCATTTGTTATTTTCTTCTATTTATTAGAAACAGATTCACAGCATCACAGGATTGTATATGTTGAAAGGGACCACAGTAAGAGGTCATCTGCTCCAGTCTTCTACTCAGAGAAGTGTCAGCTGTGAAATCAGAAGTGCTGCTACTAAAGAAGACTGGACGATTATACAGAACTTAAAGGCATTTAAAAGACTGGGGGCAAAAAGCTTGCTTAGACCTATTAAAGATGGGTGGGTGGATGGACGGATGGACAAATGGATGGATGGATGGACAGACGGACGGGAGGAAGGAAGTTCAAGTGGAGTTTTATATTGGAATGGCTGATACACCTGAGGGCTGTGCTTCCATTAAGCAGGACGTTGACAGGCTGGAGAGTTGGCAGGTGCAGGGTCCTGCACCTGGGGAGGAATAACCCCAAGTGTCAGAACAGGTTGTGGGCTGACCTGCTGGAGAACAGCTCTGCTGAGAAGGAACTGACAGCATTGGTGGGTGACAAGTTGATCATGAGCCGGCAGTGTGCCCTTGTGGTCAGAAGGGCCAATGGTATCCTGGGATGCATCTGGAAGAGTGTGGCCAGCAGCTGAGGGAGGTGGCCACATCTGGAGTGCTTTGTCCAGTTCTGGACTCCGCAGTGCAAAGAAGACAAGGAACTATTGGAGAAGTTCCAGCAGAGGCCACAAAGATGATGAGGGATCTGGAGCATCTCTCTTATGAGGAGAGAATCCTTATGAGCAGGTGTTTAGTCTGGGAAGAAGACCGTAGGAGACTGAGAGGGAATCTCATCAATGCATATAGATATCTCAAAGGCAGGTGTCAAGAGGGTGGTGCCAGGCTCTTTTCAGTGGTGCCCAGCAATAGGACAAGAAGCAATTGCCGTAAGCCAAAACACAAGAATTTCCACCTCAGCATGAAGTAGAACTTCTTTATATTGAGGGCGGCAGAGCACTGGCACAGGCTGCCTATGGAGGTCCCTCTGGAGACGTTCAAACCCACCTGGACACATTCCGGTGTCACCTGCTCCAGATGACCCTGCCTTGGCAGGGAAGTTGGACTGGATGATCACCAGAGGTCCCTTACAACCCGAACAATTCTGGGATTCTGTGATTTTTCTCTGATAAATAAAATTAGATGCTGGTATATAAGAAAACATTTCACTATACAAAAGATTCAGCAGAGGATTGTAGCCAGGTCTTTCAGACTTATCATCTAGTATTCCAGTGGTCAAGGAACCAGGCTTTCATTAATTTTTAAATCTATAGCTAAACAAGTATTAAAAACTATTTCTGCAGATGACTTGGAATTAGGTCTTTTACTCCCCAAGGAATTCTGAAATTTCATAACACACGGGAAAAATTGAAAACAAATAAATGTCTGTGAACAATTTGATTAATTAAAAAAGGTAGGAATCTAGACAACACCTGAACTTGATGTGGAGGCAACAGCCAAACCTGACCTGTAAGTGCTCTAAGTGTAGAATTAGCCAGAAAGGCTGACCATCACCTCACAAATGTGGATATCAGAATACTGATTATTACAAACTCTATATTTGCTACCAGGATATCAAGTGCTCTGCTGACTTATGGTGTCAGGAAAAGTTAAATGATGATGTAATCCCAGTCCATAACACCGACAAGAAGAAAAACTTTATTTTTTTAATCTAACATAAAAGACCAGAAAAAAAAAAAGAGTGGCTGGAGACTGAAGGAAACCAGATTTGCATTGGCAATGAGGCATAAATTTGCAACATTGAAAGTAATTATAAGGGGCAGTAAAGCATGATTTACAGTGGGTTTGCTATATCAAATAACATTCTAAGCACTAGGCTTTTGTTAAAGCAGGAATTGCTCAAGTGACATTCTATTATGTAAAGGACTGAGCTAGAAGATTGTAGCCAGCCAGCTCTTTCTAATTTGTAATCTATTACTTCAGTGTTTAAGAAATTGAGTTATTAATTTTTAAATCAACTAGCTAAGAAAATATTAGAAGGTATTTCTGTACATGACTTGGAATCAGTTCTTTCATTCCACAAGGAATTCTGAAATTTCATATTGAACAGTAAAAAAACTGAAGACAAATAAACATCTCAGAAGAATTCAATTAATTAACAAAACCTTTCATTTCAATATTGTCAAAGTATCTCAGATTTCAGCATTCTGGCTCAATTCACTTAAGCTCTTGCATTAGAATGCTAAAGAGACTATATTGTCTTTACTAAGTAAGTCAAATCAAATTGATATAAATATTTCAACACTGTAAAAGAGAAACATTAGACATTCCCATGCTCCCCTCACAGAATGTTCCATGAAACCTAAGATTTCAAAAGAACTATTGTTCTTCATAGCTGTTCTTCATCAATCCTGTCTGATGCAGTTAGTTAACAGTTTATTAAATTCTTGCCAAATTATTACGTTCCAAATCTAACCATTGTTACTGCTGTAAGAGACACTAAGTCTAATAAGAAATTACAACATACGGGACAACAGAAAAACAATAGACTGACCCACGACTAAAATGAACTGAGTAATTCTAGTCTCCCTTAGTTATTTTCCATATTTCTCTATTTTTGTCTTTTTCCATATCCTAATGTTTTTCTTTAATCTGTAATTTTGTCCTGTTTGCCATTTCTCTATTGTCTAATTATGCAATAAGTCCTAAGATATTCTATATGTTTCTCTTGCCTTCCTGTCTTTCCCAAACAGTTTTCCCATTCCCCCTTTTTCCAAATCTTGCTAGTCTCCTGCTTTCCCCCAACCTTTCTCATTGTCATTCCACCATTTCAGTTAAATTCCTTCCTTTCCTACTGTCATCCCACCGGCTAAAATGGCATTCCATAGATTTTCCCTCCTCCCTCCATGCCAGCTGGTGTCTGTTTTGCTTCCCATTTTCTAGAAGAACCAGCCTGACTCTCCTGATGGGCAGCAGCACACCAGCAAAAGAAGATGCATATAACACTGCTGGTCAGTGACCAGGATAAATTCGGCGCTCCTGCAGCACGACAGCCTGAGCTGATCTGGTACATATTTATAAGCTAACAACCGGCACAGAGCAAAGAGAAAAATGGCCTGTCTTCAGGAGCATTAGACATCAATTTTATTGGAGCATTTTTGTTGGTTTGGATTATTTTATGTGCTGTTGAATGTGAGTGCTGTCCTTGCTGTGTAATTAGCACCAATAGCCCTTGCAGAGCAGTGTGAGAAGGGCAGCATCAGCTAAGAAAATGCCAGATTGCTGTGAGGCGGACAGTAAGCAAGTCAGGAATTATTCTAGATCGTATAGGTATAAGCAGAAAGGAACCCTCTGACATTATCTCAGAAGTACCTAAGGAATGAGAAGCTCATCAAAGCTTGAGATTGGAAAGTGCAGAGAGGTCTTGGACAGTACAGGAAAGAGTTGGCACTTGTCTTTTGGAGGAAGATGCTAAAATCCAGGTGAAACTGTACTATGGTGTTATGGTGGAGGCCAACCTGTGACACAGGAGACACGAATAGATAGAGGGAGATGCAGCACAAGTTCTAGTATGGAGAGCAAAACCTGAGCTGTGGGTTATGAGTGTTTCTGAGGTTGGTTGTAGCTACTGTGACCAGCAGCATCTTAAGGTTTGGTGGTAGCTTGCCCTAGAGGCACAATGTTTGAAAGGGACTGATGCTAGCCTTCAAAGGAGCACAACCACAGCCAAAATAGCTGTTTAGTGATGGTCTGACATTAACTGGTAGAGATTCATAAGCAGGTGACAGGTATCCCCAAAACAAGCAAGGAAGAGCAGGAGCTGAACCACTGTCCTGCTGCTTTTCCCTCAAAGGTGGGGAAGCAGGGCCAGTGTAGGAGCAATTGCAGTTGCACCACTGTTAAAGCAAGCTAAGGACAAGGCAGTAGGTCCAACCAGAACATACTATTTGACTGCCTTACACTGCTCTTTGGCACAAAAAAAAAAAAGATATAACAACATTTATTTATGTCTAGGGAGTCTGGGTTTTAATCTGAAACTTGGATAAAGCTTCTTATCAATAAAGCAGAGGAATAAGGTGAAACAAACTATAAATAATGCCTTGGACTTTCCTCTCCTCTAATTCATTTCCTGAACTTGCTCCCAGGAATTGGCACTCAGTGGTCCCCAAAGACCTTACCAGTAGAAAAAAGAATAGATGACTGTTAAACCCAGAAGTCAAGACAATGATTTCATGATATGAGCTCAGGCCGTTGTTGTGGGTTGACGCTGTTCAGATGCCAGGCATGCACCAAAGCTGCTCACCCACTCTCTTCTGAAACTGAACAGAGGAGAGAATATTTAACAAAGGGTTCATGAGTTGAGGTATGGACAGGAAGAGTTTGCTCATCAAAAACCATCAAGGGCAAAATACGCTCAACTTAGAGACATAAAGTGAATTCATTGCTAACAAAATCAGAGCAGGATCATGAGAAGTAAAATAAGCAAGCCCTTACAAACACCTTCCCTCCAGCCCTGCCTTCTTCCAGCTCTACCTCCTACCCCAGCAGCACAAGGAGACAGGGAATGGGGGTTACGGTCAGTTCATCACCCATGGCTTCTCCCACTGCTCAGGGAGAGGAGTCCTTCCCCTGCTGCACCTTGGGGTCCCTCCCACGGGAGACAGTTCTTCCCAAACTTCTCCAATGTGAGTTCATCTCACAAACAAAGGTTCCCTGTGACCTGCTGCAACCTGAGTCCATCCCATGGGGAACAGTCCTCCCCAGACTGCTGCAGCATGGGTCACTCTTCCATGGGGTGCAGTCCTCCAAGGACAGGCTGCTCCAGCCTGGGAGCAGGGCCCCTCTCTCCATGGGTCTCCCATGGGGTCACAGCCTCCTCCCAGGCATCCACGTGCTCCAGCGTGGGGCTCCTCCACGGGCTGCAGGTGGGTCCCTGCATCCCCATGGCCCTCCATGGGCTGCAGGGGCACAGCTGCTTCACCATGGTCATCACCACAGCCTGCAGAGGAATCTCGGCTGCGGCACCTGGAACATCTCCTCCACCTCCTTCTCCACTGACCTTGGTGTCTGCAGAGTTGTTCTTCTCATATGTTCTCACTCCGCTCTTCTCTAATCATAATTAAAACTGCAACTTGACTTTTCTTTATCTTTCTTCTTAAATCTGTTCTCACAGAGGTGTTACCACCTAGTCGGCCCAGCCTTGGCCAGCGGCACATCCATCTTTGGAGGCACCAGGAACTGGCTCAGCTGGACATTTTGGAAGCTTCTGGCAGCTTCTTACAGAGGCCACCTCTGCATGGCCCCGCTACCAAAGCCCAGGCCATGCAAAACTAACACAGCCATTAAATCCAGACCCCAATTTCATTCCCAGGTGTTCATGCCCTCCTCTAGCAGGTAGCAAAGAGAAGGTGCCTCAGGAAATTTCTTCATTAATGGATTTCAATTGTCATGTAAAGTTATTGAGTAATTTCAGATTTCAAAGCAAGATTTAAAATACAACATATTTTTTTAATGGAAGGGTTTCTTCCACCTCCCACTCAGCCCCCCTGGCAGACAACTAATGTTACTTACAAAAAAATTCACTTCAAAGAAAATAATAAAAAAAAAAGATGGTCATAAGCCAGTGTATCATTAATAATATCCTTTAAGCTTTTTCAAATATCTTTATTTTGCTAAGTAATACCATTTCTAATGCAATATATTAATATTTCAGGCAGAAATAAATACTGAGGACAGCTAATAAATTATGTTCTGCAAAAAAAAAACAACTTCACAAAATTCTAAATATACTTTCTAGCTGAAAGCAATAGATGCAAGTATGATACATTATCTGTAGTTTCTAGCTGATATTTATTACTTTCCCACAGTTTAGGTAGAAACTTTTGTTCAATTTAGTTTCTTTTCTTTAAATCGTTTAATTATTTCTCATAGGCCAGATGCAAAATATCTTTATAAATTTACTCTTTGCTATTAGGTAGCTCTGTTGCACTCACTTTTTAAAAGGTTGATTAAGACAAAATGGATGATGAATTGGCCTGCTGGAAATAAATCTCAATATAGAAACCCACAGATTAAGGCATCTTTAGAAGACTAGGTCAAGCAAATCGAAGGCTTCCTGTTTTGCAGTCTCCATCCAGTTGACCTCTACTAATCACGAAATGGAATTTAGCTATAGAAAATCTATTGTTCATATTTCTGAAACAAACTACATGCTGATGGATTTTAATAAACCATAGTAGTGCTACAAGCTGTACTTGTGGACCCAGACAGGACCAAAGGAGAGCATCACTTTCTGTGTGTACAGGCTGTAGAATTTTTTTAATAAACTGGATCAAAGTATATTCATTACAAAGCAGTGGAAGAAAACAAAGTTAAAAAAATAAATAAAAAGAAAAAAAAAGGCATTAATTTTTAATTGTAAAACATATCACATTTCAAAATATGATTAGTGAAATTTAAATTTCCAGACATTGAAATCAGTCATATCCTCCTGTGGAGAGCTGAAAAGTCTCTTTTTTACTTCAAAATTCTTTTCTCTGTGCAGCAACTATATTTAACCACCAGTCTCCTGCAGCCAGCTTCCAGTATCTTTTTTGCAAACTGGTTAGGCTGAACTCTAAACTTCACAAGCCATCACAAGGCTTGTTTCCCTGGTCCTGAATCCTTCCTTCATCTATTTGCTAAGAGTTCTCCAATGTTTCTGTGTCTTTCTTAAGGGCTGATAAAAACACTTGGTCTTATTAAGGTTGGGTACAATAGGTATGAATCATTTCAGAATTAAATGCCATATTTCTTTGTGGAGGTTACAGGGCTGACAATGCAAGCCCATCTTTCTGCTTGAGCACTTTGTTTCATGATGCAATATTTTTCTCCCCTTTGATCCAAGAGCATGACATGGACTAGTACTCACTTTATTGTTTACCTCCATTACTTTAGAGAAAGTAAAAGCATCCAGATATCCAGCTTCAAATGCTAGGAGGTCAAATTCAGGCATGGTGGTGGTCAATTTTCATGTTCAGCTGGATGAACAAGGCTGTTTGGTAATCTTCAGCCAAACATAAAAATTTATGTCCTGGGATTTCAAAATGCAGATTTTTAAAGGCAGCATTCTAAGCACAATGCACCATGAATTTTTTAAGATTTTTTTATCCAATTCTAAAATTTTTTTGGTTCTTTTTTTTTTTCCTCTTATCAAAACTAGACAAATACCAGACATTTCCTTATGAATGAAAGGGCTGATTTCTGTTTATGTCTTGTTGCAACCAAATATAGTTTAAAGTGACAGCTACAGTACATTACATGCCATGCCCTTCACACAGCTGGGATGAAGGAGCATTCCTGTGGACAACTGGTGCAGGAAAGCCTCAGTAACAATGGACATAGAGACTGAGTTTCTTTTCTGTCTCTAGAGTCTCACCTGAAGACACCCGTCACTTTGTCAGATGTAAAATGAGGATAGCTGGGTAGATTGGCACAACACAGAATGCAATTCTAGAGCCAGTGCCACGGAACATGGACATGCCAGCATGTTCTTAAGACAAGGCAACTGGTCTTAATTTATCTTTGTTTCCTATTCCTGTGGTTTTGGGGTTTTTTATATAACAAAAGGATGTGATACTTTCCATTGAAAATATGCTAAAAAG
This sequence comes from Dicrurus megarhynchus, assembly GCA_013399195.1. NCBI lineage: Eukaryota > Metazoa > Chordata > Aves > Passeriformes > Dicruridae > Dicrurus > Dicrurus megarhynchus. Next base: position 1,389,429 of record VXAD01001103.1, read on the forward strand.
ATTTGGAAATGCTGGTACTCAGAAGACAATGGGGCTCCTTTTTCCCAGCCATCTATCTCTCCTCTCTCACACTGCCTCAAGGATTTTAGCCTGGATATTTGTGATCCAGGATGAGGGATGTTCTAGAAATAAGGCCAAGCAAAACACAACTGGGCAAAGCTTGCAATTTGAGAACAAAAAGGGGTGAGAAAATGATAAAGCCCGTGAAAATCATGCAAACATTTATACTTTAAATAAAAGCTAACAAAATTTTTTAGCAAATATAGTTAACTTCAAATACTGTGTTCTGTGAAGAGAAATTTTATTCACACAGGAGCATTTTATTTAATTTGTCCCACATAAATTGTATCCACATATTAAAAATACAGTTTTATCAATATTTACTAATCATAAACATTTTAAAGTTTCAGAGATTTTAAAAGAGGGAATGCATACACAAATACATGTATATATTATAGTATTTAATTCTACAGTATTTCATACCCTGCCAAGTTTTTCCCACCACTCACTGAGAAAAGAGGAAAGGAAGATAAAACAGGGAAAATGAGTTTTAAAAAGGCTATTAACCAGACAGCTTTCAGAGTTCAAATGCTCATGTACCTGTACCATTTCTTCCCTTAGTAAAGAGAGAAACTGCGGTGACTTTGCTGCTGCACTGTCCAGGTGTGGGGCAGGAGGTCAGGACACATCTTGGGATCAGATCTCTGGTCCATGTCAGGCAGACCCAGAGCAGGGAACAAGGGTGTTCTAAGTGGGCCCCGATGTGGGTCTCAAACAAAAAAAAAAGCCAAATTTCAGCCTCTGGCCCATCACTTCACACAGCTTGGAAACAGATACCAACTCATTTTGTGGTCTCCATGGACACAGATCTGCCTTATGTGACACAGGCATGCAGGTCTGCTGGGGGGAAGGCTGGGCTTGGCACGGCTCCATGGGTCCTCAACACTGGGACTGGGCCCACATTATCAGTGCAGCTTTTCCCTGTTAAGAAAAATAAAATATGGAGAACTCTCCACAGCACATTTTAAAAAATAGCAAGCAAATCAGCACTTCAATATAGGATAGTATATATCTGGCTTTTTAATATCTGCTTTAGCCCACTGAGACACATAGAATCTTTTGCTTTGTAAATAACAGCATTAAAAAATGAGAGATTAACTCAAACTTTCATTCCAAAGAGAACTAAAAACTTTATTTTATATGCAGACAGTATATCTAAAGGAAGGTCTTGTCTGTTTATGGTTCCTGACCTTTAAGCTGAATTACCATTTTGTTTTAAAAAATCTTATAATAATGATGATAAAATAGCTAGCAATTGCAAAGAAATTATTCAGACATTGGTAATGCAAAGAAGGTTTTTTTTATACAGAATTTTCAGAACATCATTGTTTCTCAATAAGTTTTATCTTATATGTTATTATGATATCCTTCATGGTTGTTTTTTATTAGTTACCTTAGTTATACTTATGAGCTAGCCTTGGATTGCTTGCAGTTTTATCTCTGACATTTTTACTGAGAGAGAAAATCAGAGTTATTCTGATTACTTACATTCATGTAAGCAGACTCGTAGAAACAGGATAATGTAATGATGATTATAAATATTTTAATGACTGCTGAGGTGAGTCTTTCATGTTCTGATTGATGAAAAGTTGATAATGATTGATAGTCAACAGTGACTTGTTTATAAACTTATAAAGCAAATAATATCTCCAGAAACCCACTATTGTTTTCTTATATTGCATAGATGATGAATATCAACATTACAGTGTACTATCTCATTGCAAAGAATGATGAAAAATAAAATCTCAATACACACGCTCTCATTATTCCACCAAACACTCAGTTGCAAAACAAATGCCTCTCTGGTTTACTGCAAGATTAAGGGCCCACTAGGGTGAGTTCTCCATGCTCAGAACACCCATCGATTTCAATGGCAGCTCCATACACAAAGCATTTCCAGGATTAGCCCTTAATTATTTACCAAAACCATGCCCTGGAGCTCTGAGTGCATTGCAAAGACAAATGGAAGGATTCATGCAGTAGATAATAGGGTGCATTTTTCTGCTCTCACAAAATATGTGGATGCTTTTATATAAGCAAATCACCTGCAGCCTGATGAAAAAGGAGTTTATTGCTGAATAAATTGACCTGGGCAGGTAGAAGAGTGGGCTAGCAAGAACAGTATGAAGTTGAAAAAAAAACAAGTGCTAAGTACTGAACTTGGGACAAAATAACCAAAGATCTCACTACAGGTTAAAATCTGTGTGGTTCAGCCTTGCTGAAAGGGACCTGTGGGTGCTGGTGGACAACAAGCTGAATGTGAGTGAGCAGTGCACCACTGCAGCAACAAAGGCAAATTGGATCCTGGGCTGCACCTGCAGGAGGGCTACCAGCAAGAATAGAAATGTGAAACTCCTGCTCTACCCAGCGTTTGTTAGGCTGGGCTGGGAGCACTGTGTCCATTTCTGGTCCCCAGAATTCAAGAAAGATGCAGACTGACTAGAGAAGGTCCAAACAAGGGCCCCAAAGGTGATCCAAGGGATGAGAGATCAAAGGGATGGGGAACCTGAGGAAACACTGAAGGCATTCAGTCTTTGCTCCCTGAGGAAGTGAAGCTTCAGGGAGGACTTGATCATTTTTCTAGTACCAACATGGCAGCTCCAGAGAAGACAGGTGCTTTATCTTTATGAGGAGTCACATGGAGAAGACAAGAAGTACAAGTTGCACCAAGAGAGTTTTATCTCAATATATGAATACTTTTTGCCATGAGAACATTTGATCACTGGTGCAACCTTCCCATGGATGGGGTAGAGTCCCCACCACTGCGGGTTTTCGAGATGCAATTGTACAGGACACCAGAAAACCTCAGGTAGTCTCCCTTTCCCAAGAAAGACTTGGACCAGATGATCTTTTGAGATCTCTTCCAACTTGGGCTGTTCTTCAATTCTGTGACACTTATTGCATTGAATATGCAAAATGCAGTAATGTGCCAGGCATTTGAGGATTCCAGTCAAGGTTCATACCTCCTTTCCAATGTGTTTACAGTGATAAGGCAGGTTTTTAAATTTTTTATTTCCACCACTGTTTTTTTACTTCTCATTAAGTGCTCTGCTGGAACACAGCTTAAAATAACAGGACAAGCAGGAACATTTAAAGTAGGGTTTGAATGCTACCATGCGGACAGAGAAAGATTTTCTTTAGTCAGGTCAAACACTTCATTAGCTACCTCAGAGCAGCACATTTCTTGAAAAGCAGCTGCAACTGCAACTTAGACAAACTTTGTTTTTCCAGAGCATTTAAACAAGACATACAGTGTTATTATGAGGTTTGTATTCAGGATTTGCATGAGGATGTCTGTAACACATAAAACTAAAAACTTACTGCAATCAACAAATGTTTTCAGTTTATTTTAAAATAATGCTTTTCCTTAATGAATACAAGGAAATGTAAATTACATAGGCCTTAATCCCTTGATTCTCTTTTGTTTCCATGGAAATTGAGAGTATTTAGAAGAGCACACAACTCACCAACACCAGGCAGGACTGGGTCACCAGCACCCAGTCATCAAAGGCTATTATGTCATTTGGTCTTTGGAGCAATGGTAAAGGTGTCTGCATTTTTCGGTAGTTAAAGATATTGGAGATGTCAAAGCAATTTAAAATCTTTTGAACCAGATTACAGACCCTGCATTTTTTCAGATTCATTTGAAGGACTTATGTACAGTCAGAGATGTACATAAAGCACTGGGTTGCTGAGTTGTAAGAGACAGAAGACGTCCCCAGGGATCCTCTCCATAAACCAGCAAGTAATTGCAGTACACAGAACTGTATACCCAAGATGCAGAAAATAAAGCATCGTTTCCAGCTGTCCATCATGCCAGACATGGGCTGTTTAATTATGAAAAGTACTGCATGCTCAGTTCACTTGTCTCATGGGAACAATTATTTGTCAATACACAGCAGACAGATCTCACTTTGTCTCCCTTTGCTGAATTACACATTTTAAACAGAGAGCAATGACTTCCGTTTACACCTTATCCTTACTTTACTGGACCAGTATAGAGAGTGGGTAAAACTAACCATGGATGCTGACATACTACATACTACCCTAGCATAGTAATACACACTGCTTTACTTAGTCATTAAGAAGAATCAACCCTCACAATGCAGTGATTTATGGGTCTGTATCCTGAGAATTGTAAAGATTTTCCTTTCTAGAGAGGAGAAATTAAACTTAAGTTCGTTAACTTAGACCAATCTCTCTTCTGCTTATTTTGTTGATTCACAGTGCACATCCACAGAGGACATACTGATTCCTCCTCTATGTGATCTTTCTCAAAGATGTTCCCCTCTCTGACATTAGCTGTGATAGATTTTTTTAAGTTAGGTTCTTTTGGAGACGGTCTCATCTCTCTAGGCTGTCATGCACTTCATAAAGTCAGGCTGACATAAAGTCCTGCACTCCCATTTACATCTCTTGATGTGGTCCCAGTCAAAACATAGGTGAAGTAAAAGGAAAGCTCTAATTTGCCCTCAGTGGGTATTGGATCAGATCCCACCTACAGTACTTCACTTTTCCAGCAAAGGTCACTGAGCTAAAAGAGACTGCACGAGCTACCAATGTCAGGTCAGATTACCTGTGCAGAACCATCTAGGATCCTGCTACTATTTATTTATTTATTTATTTATTTAAGTCAGCATTTATAGATTTATCAGCTAAAGGGAGAAAAGAACTCATGGGCTCCATTCCCCCGGGATGCCTTGAAAACTCCACTTTATTCATTAGCAGCAGCAGCAAGGGCAGTTAGTTACCTAACACATCTAGGAAAGCAGTGGCATAAAGAAATTAGTCTTAGAATGGTTTACTGTTAGAATTTGAGAAGGATTTGTTCTGCACTTATCTCAATGGATCAGTTGTGAAGCCATCAGCTGTAGGACTAGAGAACTGCCTTTATGGTCATCAGAGGAGCTATCAGTCTGTTGGTTTAGCAATTAAAGCAATTAATTCTAACATGGATTTTGTAGAACTGAAGCCAGGGTCTTATAAATTACTCATTCAGCTTTTATGTAACAGATAGTCATCTCCAGGGTTTGATTCTGTTTATCAGTATTTTCATGCAGAGAAGGACCACAGAAATACACATATTTAGTAAGAGTATTTGGATCTTTTGCACCTATTCCTAAATTAATCTAATTCCAGCATAAACCAAACATCTAATTCAGAGCAATAACCTATGCCCTTTCTACTGTTAACCAAATATTTTTGCAGGACATTAAATCATGCAGAAACAATTTTCAGGTTCTTGTGATACAAACTGTTTGTTGTCTCATGGCTGAATCCTACATGCTAACCAAACCCCAAGCCCTTCAATACAAATTTTACTCACTGAACTGGGTTTTTTTTCTCCCAGAAATCAACCCTTTCTCAGGAAAAATCCCAGCTTTGGCTTGTTTTGGAAGGGCCAGTTCTCTCTGAGAATATTTTTCCCTTCCTGCATTGAAGATTTCCAACCAAAGATTACAGCTGAGCACATCTCTTTTTTTCACATTCCTCAAAAAATGACAATATAGCCTGAAGACGATTTACTTTGCATCGTGTCCTCTCTAGAATCACTTCCCTGGGAACCACTAAAGAGGTTGAAACCTGAGAAATTTCCTGTCTGCAGAGGTCTCATTGGGTTTCAATGCAGAGGCAGAGATCCTCAGACAATTTCTGCCAGCAGCCATTTAATATCCTAAGCCTTTGTAAAAAACCATAATTTTGTTGTTTTCTCGGGGGAGGAGGGAAGGGGAAGATTATGTAAGTACAGACATGTTATGTTTAGTTGCAAAGTACATGAAGGGGAAAACATATGGAAAAAAGATAAGAGAATGATGATAGATTAATAAATAATTATTCTAACATCGGGTTGCCAAGTCAAAACTACTGCATGCTAAATATTAATTTTTTAATTGATTGGACTTCATCTTTGTCTCTGGAATTTGTACTAAACGAGGCAGATATTTTTATACTGAACAGTCTCTATTAGGAGGCATCACTGAAGAGATTCTGTTAAGTCTTGTGGAATTATAACACTTATACCCCAAACACAATACTGGGGGTTCTGAAGTAAAAAAGTAAAGAACAGAAAAAAATATGATGTCTTTCTAGGTACCAGAAGATTTTGAATTAATTCCAGAGAGAATGAGGCACGTTTTCCAAACAGCATGCTATCCTGAAAAAATTTTCTTAGATAACTGGTAGATAGATCACTACTTAGCCCATGTCATAATGATTCTGGTATGAATTAGGTGATTTTAGTAACAAACACATGTTACTGCTCTTGATATGCTGGTAACACAATGCAAATGAGACTAGGGAAAACCTATGTAGATTTATTTAAAAAAAAAAAAGATGCTGACCTCAAGGAAACCTACACTGGAGGGATACAGGCATCCTTTTGCAAATAGGCTGATATACTTTCAGATTCTCCCATCCTTAAATACCTGCCTCACCTCTGCCAAAAGCTGGTTGCTGACCCCTGGGGCAGGTTGCAGAGGGGATTTACATCTATCCGTGTTCACTTACATTTCCTTTACAGGGGGTTTGTGCCAATATGGAAAATGATGAACTAAAGAGGCTACAAAGGATAACTGACTGGACTACAGAAGCTTCAAGGAGAGAGACACTTTTTTCTTGCTAAGTCTGCTGGAGTAGCACTATTTTGGGTGGAGGGATAGAGTGGGCAGCTGCAGGGAATACAATGTTAAACAACTTCATACCCATTCACCATATTCCCTCTGTCACTGCTCATCCTTGCCTGCTTGCTCACCTCCCTGATGAGCAGCTGTGCTGCCCATGAGTAACCAGAACTGTATTGCTTTCAATGGAAAAAGTTCCATCACCTCCTAATGGAACTGTGCCTGGATCCTCAGCTATGAGCAAATTTCAGCAGCAGTTCACTGATGGTTGATACCAGTAAAAATACAGTAGCCAGTCTCCGGGTTACCCAGTATTTTGTAATTGTTTTCCTAACTACATAAAACAACATCCCTTTAAATCCATGCCATGAGAATGGTCTATTTCCAGTTCCCAAAAGGAATAGGAGAGAAATAACGTAGGACTTACAGGTATTCACCTGAAAAACAGATGCAGCCAAGGAGCACTCAAATCAAACAGATAACACTTGGGATTGGGGGAGGGGTGGAGAATGAAAGTGGGGGCAGCATCAAACAGCCGTCACTCTCGTCACCTTGAAAGTAAAGATTAGTAACTAGAAAAGCAGAATAAGGAAAAAAACCTCTATGAGAGCTAATAGGTCTTGGTCAGAACAGTGACAATTCTGCCTTTCTTTTTCCAAATTGATTGAGAACTACCCAGAGAAAATTAAATTCAACATACACATGTATTTGCAACCCTAAAAATATGAATTCTTGTTTAGACTACAAAAGCAGATAATGTAAAGCATAACTACTATTTAATAACACCACACCCACATTAGAGCTACCTGTGCAATGTCTGCTTGACTCTTTTCTTGACTAGGAAATCTTCCCCTCCTATAGTTAACAACTGAAAAAATTAATAACAGATGTAAATTAATAAAAATGGCATTAAATCAAGGCAGCTTAACTGATCACTCAGATTTAGGGTCAAGAAGAGATTTTTCTCCCAGTGCAGACAGATGTTTTTTGAAAATAATTCACAACCTGCAGCACAGGTTGTGAAGAAACTGCTCAAATCCCATCATTTCAAGGCTTTGAACCCTTGTGATACCTCCTCCATTACATGCTTTTAGCCTTCTAGCACCACTTAATCTGACCTGGTGATAAACAAAATGGATAAATATAATGAGATTTATACAGGGCCTGAATACAGAGCTATGCTATTCTGTGTTGTCTGAGGTATCTGTAAGTGTCAAAAACAAAAAGTGAGGGAATCTGTGGCAAACAGCAAATTATCCCATGAAGCACTAAAGCTTCATTTCAAACAAAGTATTTTCTAATTCAATAGCAAACACTGGTTTATTGAGATTGGCCTTTGTTTCCTCTTCCCATCATTTCCAAGCAGAAAGAATTTTGGTAGAAAGTATTTGACCAACCAGTCTCTAGACTGACACTTTCATCGCCGAGAATTATTTTTTTCTCTCATTTCAGTTCCGTTTCCTGATACCCACTACTGAGCTTTGAAAAGATGCTCAGATCTTCTTTTACACACACACAGCAATTTCTCATGATAGTCCATGCACCTGGCTTAAGAAATGCTTAAAGTTTTAAATTTTAAGCTAGATCATGCCATTCAGGCATACATTTCCTGGTAGGAGCAAGGGCATCATCATGTACTGCTTCCTCAGAAGCAAGAACTATTCAGAAAAGCTCCTCAGGACACTGGAGGGTTGAAAAATAAGTTGATGTCACTGAACTGGCACCTTTTATGGATTTTTTTTTTCCAAGGCTTTTTGTGTTTTTCCCTGGGCAAATTATGGAACAGATTTTTCCCTCCCAGAACAGATGAATTTCTAGAAGCAAGGACACTCATTAGGACACAGAAGCCTCATGCTCACCTACAGCAGTCCAAGCAAAGGCTGAAACTTGTTTCACCTACATCTCAGCATCCCTCAAGCATCACAGCATTAATCATTCCTAGGAATGCTTATTATCAACAAGAAGGATGATATTGTCCACTCATTATATTATCTAGCAAGCTTACATTATCCACAGATTAAAGAAAATGCTGTGATTTTGTGCCACACTGGAAGAGATGCTGATGATGAAAGTTCTGTATTTTGTGGAAAACAGTAGGTTAGGATGGTTCATAACACTGCAGCTCCTACCAGCCCATCCAATCCCACAGCTGAATCCACCACTCAGCAGAGTATATGCAGCCTTTCAAGCTAGAACTAACCCTGTGCAGATTTTTATAAAGGCCCTACCACAGTGAGCTGACATGGCATGTACAGACCTCCCTGAAACAGCTGGGGCTGCTCTGTACTTCTGCCCTTACAACTGGCTTGAGCTGGCAACCAGGACATTTAACTCTGGTTCAGTTCTTCCTTTTTATTCACACTCCTGATTTCTATTGACAGAATTTAAATTTCTTCCTTTTAACATTTGCTCATAAATCAGCTTCATTGCATAGGACTCAGATTTTCTGTCCACTTACTCTAGAATGCTGAATGCTTCAGAGGAAGCCAGATAATTTGCCAGGCACTTCTGAGCACGTTCTTCAAGACTGTAACATTTTAATTATGATGCTGGAAAAATCATCCATAAGAGGAAGCTTTGTCAGCACTGTGAGGCAACAGAGGAACAATTTTGTTAAATGTCCTTCTCAATTAAAACTAGGAAAAAAACTTCCTAGCATCAATTTGGAATGCAAAATGCCAACATAGATAAGCATGAATACATGTGCTCATGAGCACAACAGTTTACATATTGATTTGTTTATATGTGTCTATGTTCACCTATATTATTATAAATATGTGTACAAATATGCATTCTATATTTATGTGTATACACACACATATATTTGTGTGTGCTTATGGTGAGCTCGTTAAGGATAGATCTATTTCCTCCTGGCCAACTCCTTCAGAAAATACCATAGAGCTGTGGCCCTCATTCCCTGAGATGTGCATATATCTCGTATTGTCTGACAGTCCCCCACATCCCACATGGCTTTTGTGGTGGGAATTCCATATCCAGTAACTGACAAGAGCTGTTAGGGAGGGTATGAAATCCATGCTGCATCTGACAGCACAGTAGTCTTCGGATAGCTGGAATTGCAATCGATAGCTAACAAATGGCCATTCCACTTACAGTATAATGAGCCCTGTCTCAGCCTGCTTTTCCCACAGAGATGCAGGCACTAATTCTAAGACCATTATCTCCTTCAGCTGGTCATAATGACAGTTAAAACATGTAATAACATTTAAAACACAGACTGTAATTTCTTTTTCTCTGTTTAGAATTTGTACTTGGCTAGCAAATGGCTTAATGAACCAGTTTTGGAGACTTTCTAATTACCAGCTGTCCCTGGAGAATTTTTTTATTGTTGTTGCTTAATTTTATTATGCTAGAAGTCACTAGACTAGCATCTATTTTTTTCTGCTCTTAGAAACATTTTTCCTTCTGCAGCTGAAATAGATTGCATCTTACACTAGGTACTAAGGCAGCACTCTAAACAGATTCAAAGTCACTCTCACTGGCTTTCTCGTAAGTCTCTGCAGCTCTGTCAGGGTGTAGTTGGGTCAGTTCACTAGGCTGGACTAGTTGTTTTTCTTTGGTAGTATTTTAGTTCTGGGTCAAAAAATGTACTTGCAATCTCCAGTTTTTATGGTTTCAACAACAGTCCCTTAAATTTTGAGAGAGAGAAGAGGAATCAGTACATATGGTACATTAAAACTATTTTAAACTTGACTCCCTTCCCAGGGTCAGAATGAACCCTGGGTTTTAATCTGAGCCTGCTTTTTATTTTTTTTAGTTAGTTGCTGATTTTCCATCACATGTAAAAAGTAGAATTAAAATCCAGAACTCCTTGTGATTAGGATCAAATCACAATCCTTTTATAAGTGGCAGCAATTTTCTTTATATCTCTTCCAGCTTGATGCTGACAATCTGCTTGCTCTTAGGATGCAAGCTCTGCTCCTTTCAGGCTGTGGAGGGCTGGAGCACAGGTTTGCACTCTTCTCCTGCACAGTCCTGTCTGTAGCCTCCCACCAGGACTGGGGCTGGGGAAATGGGCTCCTTGCCTGCAGGAGGAGTGTGCTGGGCAAGGGTCTGTGTAGGAACTGCACAAAGGAGCTGCAGGAGCTCAGCAGGTCAACGATGCCAAAAAGAAGGTCAGATCTTCTCTGCCACTCTGCAGATTCATCAGCTCAAGCCCCAAATTGTACTGAAAGAGGGGCAGGCAAAGCCTGTGCTTATCATGTTGGAAAATGGAGACTTCTCTGATGATGAAGGCAGGGAACTGCTGACTTTCGGTACTGAAGGATGTATGTGCAATGAATAGAAGGATTTCTGCATGGAGTTACAGGGCTGTGATCTCATTGGGATCACAGAGATGTGGGTTAGCTCACACGACCAGAGTGCTGGCATGAATGGATACAGCTCCTTTAGAAAGGACAGGACAGTATGGTAGACAGGGCGAGTTGCACTTTATGTGACAGAGCAGAGAGGATGCAGGGCACTCTGCCTTGGGACTGGTGATGAGCCAGATGATAGTGATGCCACTGTTGCAGCATCTGTCACAGACCTCCGAGTCAGGAATAAGTAGGTAAGGACTTCTTCAGACAGCTGGCTGTCTTTTGCTCTCAGGCCCTGGTTCTTGTGGGAAGCTTTAACCTCTCCAATGTCAGCTGAAAGGTCAGCATAGCAGGACAAAAGCAGTCCAGGACATCTCTGGATAGTGTTGATGGGAACTTCCTGACATAAGTGATTAAGAAGGTGATAACTGGAGAAGTTCTGCTAGACCTCATAAATAAGGAATAACTAGTTAGAGATGTGGAGGCCATGGGTGGCCTTAGCTGCAGTGGCCATGAAATGATGGAGTTTAGGATCCTAAAAGCAGAGAACAAAAGGAAAAAAATCATCACCGCTCTGTACTTCAGAAGAGCAGATTTCATGAATCTTCTTAGAACACCATGACATCCAGTCTCAAAAAGATGGGGGGTTCAGTACAGATGGTTGATTTTCAAAGATGCCTCTTCACGGCTCAGGAACTGTCTATCCCAATGAGCAGGAAATCAAGCAGTGAAGTCAGGAGGCCTGGGTGGATGAACAAGGAGCTTCTGACTATAGTGAAATATTAAAAGCAAGCACACAAGACACAGGGTCAGGTCACCCAGAAGGAATATAAAGATATTGTCTGAGTGGGCAGGAACTGTAATTGCTGCCAGCTAGGACTTAGTAAGGATTTTGCTTCTTCTGCCTGAACTGAACAGTGCATCATAATTGATATTAACTATAGGTCTGTATCCTCACTATTTTTCTGCAGTCTATTATAGCCTTCAAACAGGATCCTGCAACTACTGCCTTGGCCACCATAGGTGACCTGAGTTGTCTCAGGTACCTAATCATGCTCAAACACTGTGACTGGAATAACCAGAGAGTATCAACAGTGCATTGTTTCAACTGTCCCTTTGCAAAGCTGCAGTGGCTTTTTAATTTCATGTTCTACCTAAACCTACAATCTTTCCATCTTGAGGTCAAATACCACGTCAACTATTACTATAAACATTACCTAATTAAATTATTTCAGAAATAAGCAGTGAGATGCAAGTACTGAGTATTGTTCACATTAATTTCAAGGGGTATGACAGACTGGAGAAATGTCCCTGTTAAATTGCGACCTTGTTTTGGGTATATCCTTCATTGTATTGTAATCCTCCACTGGACTAGGATTTGTAGTGTTTGTAAGACTAATTAATATGGTTGGAAAAATTACAAGCTTTGCAGCAGACAGAACTGTTGTCTTCCACTCCACTAAATCCTGACACTGTTTGGAATATCTTACAATGCAGAAAAATCAAACAGTTATTTCTTTCCTACTTCACTAAGGCAGCAAAATTCCCCTTGATTAAAAATGGGTAGTGTCAATTAAACCAGAAGTAATCATTCCCAGCATGTACTCAATTATGAAGACTACTGCTTAAATTTCAGACTTATAATAGTATGCTCCAAACAGCTTGGCTTTTGCTGGATGTATGTATTGATCTAATAAAGACTAAATTTCTTCTTAGAAACCTGAAGTCACTTACACATTCTTAGGGAATCATGTTTAGGAAGACATCTTGGTTTTATCAAAGTATCTGCATTTTTCATCATACTCTGAATCCTCTTTACATCTCAAATTAAACTCTCCTTACTCTCTTGTATTAATTCTTTCACTAATCTACTCATTGGAGAGTGGAGCTGTAGAAAGAGCTCTGCCTGATAGCCTAGACTTGGAAACCAGCGTTTCCATGAGGCAAGACACAACATCATCTTCTTTTCCAAGTGCTCCTTATACCTTCTAAAACTCCCAAAAAATTTTGGTCAAAAATTAAGGTGGAGATTGCAAATGTCCTGAACTTTGCATGTTTTGTGAAAGCTGGCAGGGGGACTGAAGACCTTTGTGAGCATCACACTGAGGGACAAGCAGTTGTCAATCTCTTTCAAGAAGCAGCAGCCACCTGTCACAGGCTCCTTTTTGCTGGATTAAACATGTAGAGCAAATTGAAGGGTCTAGGAGAAATGGAAGAAAGGCAGTGGAAATGATTCGGAGGTCTTGCAGCAAAAAACCTGGGAAATTTGATGACTGTGAGGACAGAAGCTTCATATTTTCATCACAGGATCTCTTGTCCTGACTGGTAGTGGCTGCTCTGTGCAGCCACACTAGCAAGTCCATGTCTGAAACAGTGCATATAGCCCAGAGAGGCTTCTTTGGCTCTGCTCGTGGCAAAAAATATTTTGAAGTCAGTGTTTTACAGTCAGACAAATAATGTGTGGCCAGACATGCATTGTAGTTGTTTCTGAATTTCAGTTCATATTTTGATTGTCAGACCACTGTGTGAGCTTGGAGAACATCTTGTGTTAGGCAGTGTTAATAATTATACAAGAAGAAGAATCACAGTCAACAGCTATGACTGTGTCTCAGGCAATTGCCTTGTGATACTAAAGAAGAAAGATGGCAGGAAGGTCAAGAGACATTCCCCAAACTCTGATACCTCCAGATTATTTTCAACAGGACAATTTATTTATGGCTGTTGATCTTTGTGTAGAGGGCCAATTTTTTACAAAGTGTGGAATTTCCTTTTTATTCATGGTCTCTACTCTTTGGAAAAGCTGAAGCTGGGTACCTGCAACATAACAAGCATAAATTTAAAGATAATATTTAGAAGCCTGTAAAAAGGTGGCCCTGAGACTCTCTCATGACCCATGAATAACAAGTTAGTGTTTGTACCATATTTAATATGAAGATTGTGACCAAGCCATTAACCTTTAGTAGCGGGCGCTGAGTAAATGTGTCACATCGTACAGAAGGCACAATAAATCTGTGCAAACAGTGCACAGTATGTGGAGTGGCTTCTTAGCTTCAAGCTAAGATAAATGAAAAAATATCTATCCATTTATCTCTATTCTTTCTAAGTTTAGGACTTTATAAAGCGCACTCTCCGAATCCTATCTCATATTTTTAGCCTTGCGATGTTTTTTCTTTAATTTTTTTTGATTGGCAATATTTTTTATCAAAATTATATAATTATATTTTAACTTATTCCTTTTTCTGCTCTATAACTGTAATGGCTATTGCTCAAGTACTGATTGCTGTTGAAAAGCACACTGCAGTAGAGCTGAAAATTGAGAATTTAATATGCAAATATTCATTTGAACACTTTGGCCTAGGAAATCTGTTGTTATATGGTTTGATGTCCAACTCCCACATTTTCTTCTCTCTCAGACTGTTATACATATTTACAAACTTTCTGTCCATACATCTGTTTCTAAACTGAGGTCTGAAGGCAGCCTCAGATCCAGCTTTCTTTTAAATACGCCGTGCACTAATTTCATTGACAAGATAATCAGTCAGTTTAGGTACTGCACACTTCCGTGTGAACTATTATTGTAAAAAAATTAGGAAATGTTCCAAAGTATAACACTAAAATTCATCTGTGTTGTTCTGAGACTTATATTTGCATTTCAGAAAATGTAGCAAAAGTGTCCTCTTGAAGCCTGTAGGCGGGTCTCCAAAATTTTCTTTATTTGTGTCCATCTAAGTTTCCTCCATGTCAACACTTCAAAAAATATTTTTTTTGTAAAGTGGATTAATTTATGCATTTCATAAATGTATGAACTCACTTAAATGTGCAAGTTACAATGCTGAATTGCAGGCTTTATAGTTTCTCCATATTGCAGGAACGTTCTATTTCTAATTCACCTTTTTCCAGGAAGCAGACAGATTAGTGCTCCTTTTTTTGAATCTTTTTGCTTACACTTCCTTTGGGCACTTTGGCACCACTCAGCAACATTTGTTAAACACAAAAGTCTATTTTGACTGTGACTTTTACCCATAAAAGGATGGAAAACATTTAAAACTGCATTTAGTTCTAGCAAATCTTAAATACATCATCATAAACTAGGTACTTTAACTGGAAAGATGAAGCCAACATATTCAGAGAGAAATAAGCTATGCTTAGATGCAGAAGGACACTCTTATGTTTACAGCATTAAATGAAAGGGGAACAACGGTCTGGCTCCTCAAATGCGTTCGCTGCCTACAACACTTTTCTGAAGGTGTCAGTCTGATTTAAGAGACTTGGAGTTACAGAGAGGATGTTTGTCAGGTTCCAGGGGAAATGTCAGCAGACACACCTCTGGGTAGAGATGGCAGTTTCTCCTCCTAGGTCAGATACTATATACAACATCTGCTGCATACATGTTTTGCTGTATTTCTTCCATTAGGTCATTCGTAGATGAAACCCAAGAACTATAGAAAGACTTTTGTTTAGCAAATCTGAGCTTTGACTGTCACTACCTCATAAAATCCATAACTCCAAACCAGGCCACTAAATTCATATAGTACTTAAAACAGGACGCATAAAAGCACATACATGAAGTATGAGACATGTAAGTTAATTATTAGAAAGAAACCTGTAACTGAGGTGACAAATCTTTGTGATTCTTTCCTTGGACAGAATGGCAGGGAAACACATTTGTAAAATCCAGATTCAAAGATCCAGGCAATTCATCTCACGAAGGTCTTTCCTTGCTCCTTCTTGGGAAGCAACAGCTTCTTTCTAGCCCTTACTCAAGTCTGATGTATTTCAGAGTTTGCAAAATCAACTTTTCATGCAGGAAGTGAAAACCCCAACTGCTAAGGTATGAAGATCCAATGACGCAATTCAATGTTCATTACCGTAAGTTATTCAAATGCATGTAATGTTTCAAGTTGGATTTTACATTATTTTATTCTGTAATTAGCTATTTGCTACATTGTAATTGTTATCATTTTATAGTCAAGCTAGTGGCAAATTATCCTATTGCTTAAGTCCTGCATAACAGGAAGTTTAGTGTGAAATGTAGGTTCTGTTTCCTACAAAGTACTTGTGAACTTAAATCTACCTCATACAATAGGCCTGTGCAAAAACTGGGGCTTGAAAAGAATACTGAGGACCTAAAGTAGATCTGCAGCTAAGGATGCTGTAAAGGCCACATCACACCCTTTGAATCTTCTAAATTCATATCAGATTATACAATCTGAAAATGCAAAAAATAAAAATTCCATACTTCTCATCTAGTATTAATGTTCAGCTGAGAATGCTTGTAAAAGAGAAAGCAGTGTTAGAAGGTCAATTGTAATACAGAAAGATTAAGTAAAAAAACCAAGATAAACCAGACATCTGGACCTTCTAAAGTCATTCTGTAAAACAAAAGAAGGTAAAAGAATGAAAGAACTGCCATGAGATATACTTGCCTAAATTTCACACTCTACTGCCATTTAATATAATCTAAATTCCACAAATTCATTTTGTGGGATGGAATTGAGTTAGCAGGGAACAGGAGAAAAAAATTACATTGATGAGGAATCCTCACATTAAATGTAGACAATTAAGGAAGACCTAAGCCTGAGGTCAGACAGAACTTCTCATTAAAAATTATACTAATTAGATCATAACTAAAAATGTACCTTTAATAGACATTCTATTAACAATATTAACAGAATTGTTGTAGATAGGACTATCACAGTTATTCATGGTATCATGAAAGCGATTTCTTAAAACATGTTTCTTTCATTGTACAACATGACAAGACAAAAAATATCCACTAGGAAACACTAAGCTAAAAATATAAAAATAGGCATATATGGCCAGATATAACATTCACTGACTAGCAACATAGGTTTATCAAAAGGTAAATGAACTGGTTGTGTTAACCCACCATCCAGCAATGTATGATTTTAGGTTCCTGATCCAAAGATTGAATCTGCATGCAATCTAGCCATTTATTTTTAACGATTCCTGATGGATTGCTCTTTGTGAATGTGTTTCATTCTCTGCTGAGCTCATGTATACTTTCAGTATTAAAACCTTAAGGTTCATCTTCTTCATTATATTTTATGTGGAAAACCACTCCTTTTCTACCTGTTTTTGACAAGCCTGTTTATTTTTTCATACAATGCTGTCTTCTGAATACTTCAACCTTCTCCATGCAATTAGTAACTTTAGATTTTTCAGTCAAAAAATTTTAGCCTGTTTTGGTTTTCCTTGCTTCATGTTTCAGATCACATTTTTCAACCTTGTTAATCTTTTTTTGGATCAACAGTACTTAAATGTTCATTATCCAATTTTTAATCCAGAAGTGACCAGTCTCCCTTCTCTATTTACAGCTCAATTTCTTTAAGTCTTCAGTAAGTGAAAAGATTATTCTAAATCCAGATCTCCTGAATTCCTCCTCCTTAACTAATTCTTTACCTCAGATAATGCTAAGATTCATGGCTAAGTGACATCTCCTTAGGTAAAGAAACAAAACATGTTCTAAATTATATAATTTCTCTGTGTGTTTTTTACTATCTCTGTTTTCTCCTATAATTTGTTTTATAGCCTAAAAAAATTTTTAGTGTGGGAACATAACTTATGCAGAGATGAAAGTGTCTTTTTTTTAAATGTTATAAATTTGGAAAATTTTCATATCCGTTTCCTTAGAACTCTTCTGAAAAAGCCACCTGACCCTACAGTTTATCACTCATTTTATCAGTCTGAACTTCATGTTCTTCTACTGAATATTTAATTTGAATCAATTCCTTAAATTCAACCCCTGTGAAGATAACTTTCAATGTGGGAACCTCCCTTTAGCTCCTTTGTAGCAAATGTTGGCACAAAGGATTCATTTAGGTCTTATGGGGGTTTGGGGGTTTTTTTTAGCACCCTCAGCAAGTTTGCTGACTACACCAATCTGTGCAGTGCAGTTGACATGCTGGAGGGAAGGGATGCATCCAGAGGGACCTTGACACACTTGAGAGGTGGGCCTGTGGGAACCTTGTGAAGTTCACCAACACAAAGCGCAGGATTTGAATCTGGGCTGGGGCAATCCAAGGCACAACCACAAGCTGGGCTGAGAAGCGATAGAGAGCAGCCCTACAGAGAAGGACTTGATGAAAAACTCAGTGTGAGGTGGCAATGTGTGCTCACAGCCCAGAATCCTGGGCTGCATCCAAAGGAGTGTGGCCAGCAGGTCAAGGGAGGGGATTCTGCCCCTCTCTTCTGCTCTCGTGAGACCCCACCTGGAACACTCTGCACAGTTCTGGTGCCTCCAATGTAAGAAGGACGTGGAGCTGTTGGAGCAAGTCCAGAGGAGGCCACAGAGTTGATAAGAGAACTGGAGCACCTCCCCTATGAAGATAGGCTGAGAAAGTTGGGGCTGTTCAACTTGGAGAAGAGAAGGTTGAGTGAAGACCTCATGGCAACTTTCCAGTGTCTGAAGGGGCCCTACAGGGAAGCTGGAGAGGGAACCAGTGACAGGACAAGGAGTAATGGTTCAAACGGAAAGAGGGGAAATTTAACTTAGATCTTAGGAGCAAATTCTTGACTGGGAGGGTGGTGAGGCCTTGCCCAGGGACACTGTGGGTGCCCCATCCCTGGCAGTGTTCAAAAACAGGTTGGATAAGGCCTTAAGCAACCTGGTCTACTGAGAAGTGTCTCTGCCCAGGGCGGCGGGGTTGGAACTAGATGATCTTTAGGGTCACTTCCAACACTTAACATTCCACGATTCTATGAGTTTTTGCTATGACCTTGTTTTTGTGTTTATTATCTCAACAAGAATCTCCCAATACAAGCTGGAAAAATTCCTGCATTTGTTCTTTCCGAGGAACATTCAGTATTTGTTAATGTTTTAAGCAAATTCTACATCAAAATCATTGTTGTCCTCCCCTATTAAGGCCTTATGTTCAACTAGATAGCATCTATGCTGCTTTAAAATTTTCTCATTTGAACAAGTCTTCCATTTATTTCTGAAGCATGACTTTTAGTTCTAACAGACTCTGTGGTTAATGATGTCAGAATTTTATTTATCATTTTGATTTTATATCATTCTTTCAGAATCTTTTCTTTTGATAAGTAATACATATTTGCTCAACACTTCCACTGTGATATCTGAAATCTTCATGCCACCTACAAGAATTTAATATTTTTCCACACTCTTATTCAAGCACTTTTATTCAAACCATATACTTTTTTTCCTCTTCCAATAATGCTGTTAAATTTTAGCGTATTCTTATACTAATGTTGAAAAAAAATTTTTGTGATTATGCCTTGAATTTTGTTCTACCTATTGTTGAGGACTTTATCAAAGGTAAGTAGCTTTTCTGTTGTAGCTTTTTGAAGTAACTGTTCCAAGAAACTGTTGTTTATGTTGTTAAAATTGTTCTCTGTAACACACTCCATTGTGATGAGTATACCACCTGTGCATAGCATAAATGAAACTTCCTGCTATTAGTCAGGTTTCTGCTCTTCAAGCACACAGATTTCCTTTAACGTACTGTAAGTATTGCCCCTATTATAACTGGGTTATCCTGGCTAATACTGTAGGCTAATACCACATTCATTCTCCTTATGTCTGAGAATTCAATCCTGGCAATTCAGTTGGTAAAGAATCTGTAGTTATGATGTTACTCAGATTTGTTTTCTCTAAGGTATAATATCTCTTTGACATCAATAATATTTATCATTTGATCAAAAGGTTTAAAAGGACCAGTCAGATATAATAAGGAATTATAATGGATGGAGCTGAGGATTAAAGCCAATTTGAAATGTTATGGTATGGTTTCTAATATAAACTTCAATTTTTTGTCATTTATTTAGTTTGTTAGAATGTTAAAAGGACTGTTTTAAAAGAAAGTTCTCAATTTCTAAACTTCTTACTAGATTCAGGTGAAAAAAGGTAAAATGCCAACTCACAAGAATCAAGACAAGCATGCAAAACTGGCTATCCTAAGCCTTGCTGCATCTAGTAAATCTCACCATACCTACTTCAGACCCAAGTGACACACACTGGTGTTCTGTAACTCACATATGTCTTTATTTCACCTTTTGGATGTTCTATTGCACCTCACTATACAACACAAAAAATAACTAAATGTCAGAAGATGGCAGTACATGAAAATTGGTTCTTACTTTGGTCTTTCTAGAGTTTGATTCCTAGATACTCTACTGACTCCCTATGCCTTTTCCCCTTGCCTGTCTTTCAGGCTTTTGAATCACACTCTATACATATGAGGTAGAGAGAGCAGGAAGCTGCCTAGAGACAATAATAAATAGCATGAGTCACAAGAACTGTCCACTTAACACCCTACATTTGTGGAGAGGGTTTTGGAGGTTGGCCTAATAGGATTAACTACTTATTACTGTAAAAGTAAGTAGTGGCAATATTTACTTGGGCAAAATTAATTTCTGTTCTATTTCTTGTATATGACTCATCTAGGTATTAATATTATTCATCCGCTCATTTCTGCAGGTGATCTATTTGACAAAACATTTAATACATCAATATGCATTAAGGAAAATGCTTCTGTAATTTATTCCTACCAGGAAAAACACAATCCTGCTTAGTCATTGTCCTAGATTTTTTCCAGACATTTTGAAAAACTATAAAGTGTAAAATGTTCCTAAGTCAGAATTAAGTCTACCTTGTATTCATTTGTTACTAAGGAGATCATGAATTTTGTTTCTTGACTAGAAACTCTGAGAGGAAAATAGATGGAGGCAGATCTAGAAGGAATTCACGAACCAGCATAGTTGAATGGTACAGAGACTCCATGAAGAGAACCAGGAAAGATCAAGATTGGCTCAAAAAACAAAAAGTCATGTTTTTGAAAGGAGAATTGGTGGTAATATGAAGCACATGCCCTGGTCACTAAGTCTACTGTGGGTGATGCTGACAGTCTGATGCTATTTAAAATGTAATATTTAACACAGGCACAGATGAGGATCAAGATTGCTCTTTACATATCTCCTTGGAATCGATGGTAACGCGGTTGTTCTTGTAAGCTCTGCCCAGAATCTTTTTCACTGTAATAAATCAAAATAAATGTATAAGGTACCATGAAGTTAATTTCCGCTAATAATACGACATTAATATGACACAATTCATTTTTTACATGAACTCTAAATCAGCAAAATTTTAAGTGTGGTTCTGTGTACATGCCCATTCAGGAAAATTCTTCACATATGCTTAGCCATAAATATGCAGTACAATCCTTTATAGAAGTAGGAAGTGAATATATGCCATATACTTTCCAAAAAGGACTGAATTTCCAAATTTGATCCTGTAACATATTACTCAAGATAAATAAATATCTGGTTCACTGATATCTATTAAAAAAATGTCAGTGTCAACAAGTAATAAGTGGAGAAGTGAAGTTCCTCAGCAAGTATAAGGTTTATTTTAAAAATGCATTGTTAGGAAAAAACCCCAAACTTTACTTAATTATTTCCCTGTTATGAAGTGTTCCATATCCTGTGATATTTAATTTTCTCTTACGGCAAATTAATCCAAACCCAAGAATTACAGCAATTAATCTTAACTCTTGCTCATCTGAAACCAAGAAATTAAATACCTAATCTTTCTCTAATGTAATTTTAGTCATCAGTCCTGTTCTGTACAGAGTTTTTTTTTGCTAGAGACACCCGGGGACCCAGCAAGGCTGTTTTTCTAAGCCTCAGGGTGAGAAGGCTGCTCTCTGCTGTTTGCATGTCTGGGCAGACCCTCTTCCTGCCCAGGCCCTGGCAGGTTTCTGCATGGGAAGGCTCTGAAGGCTGCCTTCAACCTTGGCTTTCACCTTCAGGCAATCCCAGATCTTGATAAAGCTGTGGAGTGTTTGGCACCTTTAGGTACAATTAGAAGCAAATAGGCTTACTCTTTGTACACTCTGTAAAGGCATCAGCACCAAGGAAAACGCCCAGCTTGTGTTACCAACATCTCAAGGACAACAAGCTGGCAAGATCCCAGCTAGTGACCAGCTAATCAGGTCAGAGATACCAGTACACTAATACTGTAGCTTTTGAAAATGCTTACAAGTCAAGAAATGAAAAGTCAGATTTTCACGATTCCTGTTTATGTGCTAAAGCACAATAATGCACAAAGAGAAGACAGCTCCTTGGAGAAAGAAATCAGCTTTGACAGTAAGAAGTGTGTTCTCCATTTAATATTTAGCAGTTATGATGGAAAACACAGCAAACTGAGGAAAGGTGAATGACTACTTGAGAGGCTACAGTTTTCCAAGATTAAGTTTTTTTGGTGGCAATACTGACTTTAAATGTTCCTGCCATCAGCATCTCCCTTTCAGCTATACTGGCACTATGAACTTGATTTAAGAAGTGATATGGCTAAAACTGAATAGGAAAAGTAATCTTTTTGTCTGAAAATTTTCATGCCAGAAATTTTCTATTCCTTAGTCTAGGTCAGACAAATAATCCAGTTTCTGCATACCAGGGGGGCACAAAATTGTCATCTATAGTACATCAAGGGCTAAATGTAGAAGGATTCACACTGAAAAAAAACACCTATCCTATACCTTAAACTGCCAGTGTAGATGCACTCAGAATGGCTGAGCTTGATTCTCTGTCAGATCTCTCCAAACTCATGCAAATCCAACTGGCTTCCTGTGAGCAGAGATCCTTTACTCCAACTATTATTTTGGTCAATGAAGAAACTAATGCATGAAATACCCCAGTGTGTTGTATTACTAAATGGTTAATAGGTATACTGACTGTAAGGCTCAGTGCTAGTCTATAGTTCCCTGATATCCCATGAGACAAAAACATCATGAAAATAAGAGTTTGCATTGCATATTAGAAATTGCTTACTGGCAGTAAAGTAAATCTGTTAAAGTTATATTCTCCTATATTTAATGTTTTATATATTCAATATGCATTTCATCTTAAATGCCTTATAACACATAAAACATGGAAAGAGCAAGTTATGACAATGCCAGCACTGATTCTTTTTCATTTAAGATTGAAACAGTACAATAATTTCAGGGAAGGCAGTACTAAACAATGTTATGTGAAGGATATCTGCATTCCAAGAATACTGTTTGTGAAAAATCCATCCATGTCACTTCTGTCAAATTGCTGACTTGATTTGTTGGCTTGAATTTGGGACAGATCACAGTGTGAGTAAAGAGAGAACAGTTCCATCAATGAACAAGCAGAAGAGGAATTAAGGCTTAAAACCTTCAAGTTAAAAAGAATAAAGAAAAAAAGTTTTAAAAGACACCTTGAAAATGCAGTCCCAGTTAAGTGTCTAAGGTGCTTTCTGCTGAGTGGCTGGAGAAGTGGGAGAGGAGGAGACCAAATCAATGATCCAGAAGATGGCATTTGTGATCTGATGCTCTGTTGTTCTTATAACTTCAAATAAAGTTTAGGAGATCCAGCTGCACTGGGAAATATTAACCAGTTTTTGCAATTTTATATTGCAAGATGGTAAGCAATCTTATTGCAGAACAATGGTAGGAAAATGTCAGCCAGGAGGAGACCACCACCTGGCTCCCATCCTGGGTCCAAGGAAATGAAAATCTTCCCCATTCAGAAATTGAATTCAACTGTGTTGGTGAACTGAAAATGTTTTCTAACAGTGCTGTTAATATTATTGCTAAAATCCCCCTAAAATCTTAAAAATTAAGCAATTTTTAGGAACTTCAGAGTAGCAGCAAGAATAGCACCACCTCTTAGTGAGGTTACTCAGCCCTTTTCATTCTGTCTTCTAAGGTATTTGGGCTGTTAGTGCTGCAGTGCAGTGGCAGGCTTTTTTTGGTCTGAATCATGTTTTATGTTAAACATCAAAATGTTTCTACATAAATCAGTTTTAATCTTTACTCCTAACAGAACATTGGAGGGTAAGATATCTAAAACCAAGAAACTAAATTCAGATGCCTGAAAATAGACATGAAAGAACTATTCTTCATTTTATAACTTAAGTTCACACTTAGCACCAGAACAAAGGGTTTAGCTCTTATGAAATGGAAAATTACATGCTTCTGCATAGCAGGAATCACCTGTAAACAATTTGGCTTTTTGCCACAATTTGACTTTTCATGAATATTTTTGATAGTAAATTTCATGACCCAAAGAGCAAAAAATTACTTTTTTCAGAATAGTTTTTTATTAGCTAAATTTTTGTATGTGATCTCTGATCCAAATCAATACATTCATAAGGTGTTTTAGTGTTTGCAAGAATATAAAAAACTGATTGATGAACAAGCCAATCATGTGATGCCAAAAAATTTGAGTAAATGGAAGATAGGAAATATCATGATTTATAACTTGGAAATAATACTTTTCACTTACTATTTTCTCTTAGTGTGCTCTACCCTTGCAATCAGAAATATTGATTGCATTTTGCAAGTGAGACTGAAAAATGGGTTTCTTTTCAAGTTGTTCAGGGCTATTACAGGTCCAGACTAGGGGAGTAATCCATAATGGACAACCTAGGGATATGAGTTCTTTGATCAGAGCAGTGTACCTGAGTGAGGCGAGCAGAGTGGGTCAGGTGATTGTGGCAAGACTCCACCAACAATCCAGTAACCATCAGAGAAATGTGAGATGGCAGATGAAGGATCATCAGTCTCAGGCAACAAGCCAGATCCACCTACCACTGCTATAAGGGCCCTGAGACCACACCTGGAACTAGGTGTTCCTCAATCCTACCTCACCACCTCAGTCCCATGCAGCCAGCAACCCATCCTGTGCAGCTAGGAGAAAACCACAGAGTCCAGGTGGTTTGGGGACAATGCTGGATCTGCTTCCAAGCTGAAGAATGGATGGTACTCGTCGTCTCAAGGTTCTTGATGTAGGACAAAATGAAGCATAAACTATACCCACAAGACAACACAGCTACTCTGTATTGGCAGAGCTGAGACTTAACTCACATGCACATGTCCACTGGTGCTGCCAGTTGTTTAGTCTTCAATCAGAAAGCTGCTACTGCCAAAACAGGGGGAGCAGTACAAGAGTTGTTATGAAATCTTATGCTGGAAGGTGTCTGGAGCCCTCCACTGCCCTTAGCTCCCACTGGAAGCTAAAAGAACTTTATCACTTTCAGAGAAAATAGTGCACAACCTCCTCCTTTCACAAGACAAAGAACTATATGAAGATAAAAAGGCATTTTCTGTCCAAAACTGGAGCAGGTAGGAAAGAAGCTTCTGCTTTAGTTAACCAGGTTAATGCCGCTTTTTGTTCTCTGCTGCACCACCAGGGGTTTCACAGGCAACAGAGTATCACATTGTGAGTCTGGGCTGAATATAAGTGTAACTGGTTACCGACAGTCCATAAGTAATTCCAGCTGGATACTGCAGGATGACTGAAGAACATGGCAGTAGCCTATTACTACTGCAGGCCATGAGGGAAGGGTAGTGGAGGAAGCATTTTAAGAGGCCTCTGTGTTTTTCCTGTTCCTGAGCCTGGCAGTATCTGAATTCATCTTTGGTACGATCTCAAATCTCCTTGCAGTTTCTTTCATCTTTTCGAGGTTGCTCACAAGCTACAGGATAATAGTTCAAATAAGAACTTTTTTCTATTTTTTTTCCATCTGCCTTCTTTAGATGAATCTTCCTTACAAAACTCAGGCTAGCCCCAAACTATGTGTGACTGGAGCCAAAAGTACTGTCTGCATTGGTTTCCTTGTCAAATATTAAATAGTTCCAGAGTAAACAAACAGACAAAAGCAATTAAAAAATAAAATTGAAAAAAAAAGGACTAATCGAAAATGAGAACACCTTGTTGTTCCTAGAATGTAAAAAAAAGGAAGATGATTTGGAGATAAGTATAAAAGAGTGAACAGAGCCAAAACTCTTGCCTCCCAGGCCTTGCAGGCAGTCCCCAGTTAGAGATGCAAACAAGAGCTGTGATCCAGCTCTTCAGTCCCAGCTACTGCTCATGTAAGATTATAATGTTTGCAAACACAACACAAACTTAGAAACTAAGTGGGAAATAAGGTTGGTACTTACACCCAGAAGAATTCACAAGCTTCTCACTGATAGCTCAAGAGCAGAAATAGAAGCAAAATTTCCTATGGATTTGTCATTCGGCTCCAGTTAACAGTATGACAGCATGTTAGTAATGGCTGCTTTGCTCATTTCTGCCAAGGGAATTCCACAATCTGTTCTACATGGGCCTCAGAGTCCTCCAGGTTAATCTAATGCATGATCTCCAGCCTGAAAAGCTTAAATACTCACAGCTCTTCTCCCCAAGAAACAAACATATAATCAAATCTTATGCTTCAGGGAATAAGCTGATGGCTGCAGGCTCGGCAAGGAATACTTCTATTTTATGGCTCTGCACAAATTGTGGGGTTTGCCTTTACTCTGAAGCATGACGCATTAGCTACTGCTGGATGCAGAATACCAGGCTTAATAAAGCAATGTTCAGAGCTAGCTAGCAGAGTCTGTGCTTTTATGTTTTTGTCAGCAGCACTCTGTTTCTTTCCTCGGAATTTTGAGGCAAGGGAAAACTATTAATTGGCAGCACTGTTTGCAGTGGTATGTCTGAGAGCAGATGCATTGAAAATTACATTCCCTGTAAAGACGTGACTGATTATCTGTGGATCATACCTATGCTTGGGATCTCCTTCAGGATCAGAGGGTGTGCTGCATGTAAATAGAAGCACAGCTTTCATGAAATTAGCAGATCTCAAATGAGCAGATCTCTCAGAGCATTTTATAGCTCTCCCATTACTATTTTATGGGCCAGCAACCAGCTTGTCCTTATAGCACAGAAGTAATGCAGTTGCTGTTTGGCTTGCAGACATCTGACACAGTACAAGTGAATGCAAAAGGCTTTTCCATGGGAATAGAAATGCAGTTGTAAAAATACCTGGTGCACAGGTGGGCTCTCCTGAGTGAGGGAGCCTGCCCTCTTTGTCTCACAATTGATGCTCAGAAGATAGCAATTCTGACTCATTTCCACAAAATTAGGTTTCATTCCATCTTTACCCCTTCCCTATAAATTCTACGCAGTGTCAGGACAAAATGTGGAGCCCAGAAAAGACACTGAAGTTAAATTATCTCAAGCAAGGGAAAAGCCTTGAATATTTTACAGGACTGAGTTGCCCTGCAGATTGTGTTAGTCATAAACAAGCACAATGTGAACTCACATCTGGGTTCTAAGCTTCTAAATATACCGAAACTGCCAAGGCAACAGATGAGATTTTCCCATCAATAGCCATTGTGCAGACACTTATTCTGTGATCAGTTTTAGACCAAGAAGAAGCAATATGGCCTTGTCATATGTAAGGCTTGCGATTAGAAATAAACAGCTTCCATTTAATGCCAATCTTCTTAAAGAATCATGGCCACTTAAGCTGACAGCAATAACAAAAGAGCAGAGAAAAGAGTTGACCTGCAGGTTCATTTAATAGTTGAGTAAATACAGGGGTGGCTTTTTGGTAGAAAGCCAGGTTTGCTAAAAGAAAACTGCAACTGAGCATCTTCAAACTATCTCTTCAGCTGCTTTTAAACTGATTCTCCTTTTAAATTCTAAATGTTTGGTGTAGTTAATTAATCTTCCAGTTCCCTTTCAGTTGGCATCCTTGGAAGTGGAACAAAAAATCTCCTGGAAACTACAATGAGCCCCTCAGAAGATTATCTAATGATCTTCACTCCCTCTAGGTGATTCCTGAGGAACCTCCAAAACTGCAGTTTCAAAGGAGAGTTATGTCACCACAGTACATCTCTGCAATAGCCAGAACAGCCATCAGGAACTTTAGCCCAGGGAGTGCTTCATCAGGAAGATGATTACCTTGCGTTTCCCCCGTCTAGTTCTTTTATTCATCTGATGCCTCTCATAGCACAGTTGATGCTGGAAGTTGTACAGGACAGGGGAGGTTCCCAAGGCAGACGTGAGCAGCGCCAGCGGAGCTCTGCAGTATGCAGGAGAGAGATCATAACAACGGCAAAGAGAAACATCAGAGTAAAGTGTCAAAAGACACAGCTGAGAGCAAAATGCAGTGGACAATCCAAAGCACCTCGTAAGTGCAGCATAAGAGTAAGAAAATTTATAAGAATTAAAAAATATAACTTCTAATCTCCCAGTTTGTAGTGGGAGAGAAGCAGGTGGAATTAAGACAGCAACACGCAGAGGATGGAATGCAATTCCAATAGCAGGACCCAGGACACGAAAAACAAAACCAAATGATTTATGGTTCTGATTCCCTAGTGATAAGAATGAACATCATAAAAGTAGAATAGTAAAACTAGTTAGACAGTAGAACAAATCACCTTGATACCAATTTGTAAAATAAATAACTTTTTCAATAAAAATTGAAACTGGAAAAAAAGTGCATTTTCACACATAGCTCAGAGATCACATAAATGCCAAGTGACATGACAGTTGCTGAAATAAATGCTCTTTTTATGAACAGCAGAGCAGTAAAGCAGGCAAAATAGATGCATAAAATGGGTAAATTTCCAGTGTATTAGTTATTGCTGCCTCTGAGCTGCAGTAAATTACAAACTCATTTTTAACTTTTTTTGTGTTCATGAATATATTTTTGGGACTGGTTTTCCACCCCCTTCTTTCAAAATTCCATTTTTCAGAGATTTATATTCTTCTTTAAAGTCTATAAATAAGAAGTATCCAGGTCTTTTCCATGGGAAGGAAGAGGGCTGAAACAAACCATTTCAGAACAAACTATTTATTATACATTTCTGAACTTTCATTGCATAAATTCTGCTATCTGTGAACACACTGCTTCCATAAAATTTGTTTTTGTCTGGATATTTTTCCCCTTACAAATGAAATCTAAAAAAAGTAAAAAAAAAAATCATGGACCTATCCACCCTGTGGTTTTCTCCTTCATTTTTTGTTTCTTG
The DNA here is from genome assembly GCA_013399195.1 of Dicrurus megarhynchus. NCBI lineage: Eukaryota > Metazoa > Chordata > Aves > Passeriformes > Dicruridae > Dicrurus > Dicrurus megarhynchus. Next base: position 1,418,238 of record VXAD01001103.1, read on the forward strand.
TTTATAGTACAAAATCACAGTATGTTGTCTTTATTTACTGCTCACTATACCTATAAATAAAGGATGTAAGATTACACCGACAGAATGGACTGGAGTAAAAAAGATGAAAGATTTATTTGAAATACAAGTTGGCTGTTCCCCGCTGAAAAGAGGAAACTAGTCAGTAACTCTGAAAGTGAATAAACTAAGTGGCACAGAGAAAATGTTAAACTTTGACTCTAATTGCATCCTCTACTATCCCTCTCAAAAATAAAACAACAAACCCACACCTTGAAAAAAGAAGATTAAAGTTAAGGACCATTAAGTTCAGACATGTCTGTTTTCATCACCTTGGTGCAAAGGTCTATCCTGCTTTGCATATATGTACTGGATAAATTTTTGCACTGAGATAAATAAGCATGCAGAGAGGATGGCAAACACGAACCAGAGACAGAGTTTTTCAGTACATTTATGAGTTCATACATAGAAATACAAGGGGAGTTAACTACTTACTATCCTTATATATAAGATACTGCTTAAAACTGCAACACATAAGGATTATAGCTAATGTCTGAAATTAATGTTTCAGGTGTAATCGAAAAATGCATGCCAATATCTACTCTTATTTTCAAGTCAAAGTGAGGGACATAAATCCTGTCACACTCCACTAATGCAGAAGAGCAATTGTCCATTTAACCACCCATATGTACCTGTTTACAGAGCAGATTCCCAGTAGAGATTCCTTCAACTTTCTTGACTACTGTGGGCTCACAATCAGCAAGATGTATTACCCAAACTGGATAAATCTTGGTTTTAATTTAATTTCTCAATCACACCATTCAAGATTTATCCAGAACAGATTAATATACTCAAGCCCCATTTAATCTAGATGTCTGTGTCTGATTAATGTGTAGTTCTGTGACTTTCGCATGAAATTCAAAATAGGCATTCCAAATTATCCAGCAACAGAAAATAAGCACAGCAAAGTTGAAAACGTCCTGCTAATTTTCATTAAAAATCTTATTCACATTGACACAAAATTAATCAAGTAAAATAAGAAATACATCGAACTTCAAGGATTCAGGCTTTTTTCCTCCCAAACCACTGCCCCCATTCTTTTTTTACCTTTACTGATCATTAAGTCTAATAAATGTACTGAAAGTCCTCTATCCATGGAGCTGATAGAGTTGAAAAAGAGAAAAGTAAGGTCTAGGAACATTTTTAATTGAAGAGCCACTAGGCACTCTTTGATGGGCTCTGCATCGAACACACATCCAAAGGCACCCCAGTCCTGATAGTCAGTGAAGGATAACTGATTACTTGCCTTTTCTTTTCCCTGGCTGTAGAGTGAAAACATAGTTGAGACCTAACATTAGAGCCCATCAGTGGGTTCTAATGAAGCTCAACTGAAGCTGGCATCAGTTTTCAGTCGCTGTGCATTCAGGCTGATGTACACATCCACACCCTATTAAGGGCAAACACTGGACTCTGTTATTCACACAATTTTGCTGCTTAGCAGCTTGAAGTTTTTCTTGCTTGCTTATTCCTCTAATTTTTGTTCTAGTTTGCTATGAATTATAAATCTTATAAGAAAGCCCACGCAGGAAATTGGGGGCTTTTCTTGGGTGTTATTTAGGTTGCACTTTCAAATTTCACAAGTTTGTTCTGTCCTTTTAAATGGGAAATAAATAGTATCACTGACTGAAATTAATGACAAGAAGACTAAACCATTATTGTCTTTGTTGTGTGATTCAAAAAAAGTTGTGTTTTATTTTCTCCTGACAGCAATGAATCACATGAGCCATGAAATCTTTTCAACAATATGACCCTCACTCACAAGATAAGCTAGATGTAGGAATCTTCAAATCCATTAAAGTTGATTTCCAGATTTAAATTCTTCATAACCTTAAAATAACATTACAATCTAACTTTTGAAAATATTTATTTTTTCCCCCAGACCAGATGACATTGCCTCCTATAGTATTTAAAGAAAATTTATGAGAAATTAAAACTTCCTTTAACCTCATTGCTTTTAATGATTTTTTAAAAATGTTTTAGTCTTCTAATTAGCTGTCTTTAGCCATATCATGCAGTTCATTCCTCCTCTCTCAAATCCTGAAGCTATACAGAAAAGCAGCTACTTGGTGGGTAGCATTGTAAAATTCATGATCTGGGATATACTAATAATGTCTCTCAGGTCATCATTATCAAGACTTAGAAGCATCATAAGGTTTTAGAGGTAGCTCCACTGCTGAAAAAAATACAGTTATTTTAGGATTTGTTTGTATGTAATATGACATACAATGACACCATTCACACTGATATTCTGGGCATTAGACAATGAAAAGTACTAGCAAGATATGTGAAATTCCCCTGTCTCTGTTATCTCTTCTCACCACATTTAAAATAATTAAATGTCTTAGATATTTCATTTACAGTGAAAGATGAGAAACAGAGCAGAAACTTTCCAAGTTACAGATTCTCCTTCAAGGATGCATAATGAAAGTCCAGATTATCTAAGATATATGGATCTGTCATTTCAGGAAAATATTCAAAATATAATTTCTGAAAAGTTTCAAACTTTATTAATTCAGTATTGAGTGATAATAGATGGACAGAACATAAGAGCTTTTCATGGCAATTGCAAGAGATCAGTTGGGAATAGCATGAGTTGTTCAGCAATTGGATGTTCTTTAGGAGAAAAGGCATCTTTAGACATAATTCTATCTTGTACTATGAAGACTTTTTAACCCAAAGTCTGGAATTGAATAAAAATGGCAAGATAGAGCAACTTCAGTACTTCTTGTATAATCTTTTCAAAACCATGTCCTATTTGGTGTGATGCCACCTGTTTCCAAAAAAAAAAAAAAAAAAAGAAGAAAGAAAGAGGAAACGGAAAAGGAGTGAGAAAAGACTGTGGGTGAAGTGATGAAAAATAATTTTGTTCAATTTTCAGAATCTGATTCAATGAAAATAGCAAATTAGATCATCCCATCCCAGCATGGTTCCTTATTAGCTGGAACTGCAGTGTCACTGTGAACACTATAAAGGGAAGCAGAGAAAGGCTATCCATCATAACAGCGAAGAAAGACTGTGATAGTCATTGAATGATCACTGCAAAATACCTGATTCCTATGCATTGCACAAATCAGACATCACTCCCTTTTTGTTTTCCTCTATTACTGGATAGAGACCTGTGCGTAACTCCAATTAGATCTTGTTTTACACTTTTAAGATAATGTTCTCCCATGACATCCAAAAGTAAACTGGATAAGGTGTATACTTCAGGGTTGGTTTGTCACCTAAACCAGATCTAACCAGAACGCTGGTTTATTGCAGTGTACTCTATGCTGGAATGAAGGTTGTCCTGAAAGCGTGTGAGGGAATGGAAATAATTTGGTTTCCTTCTCATTCCTTTTGCACACTTGCAAGTGTCAATCACAAAAGCAGATGTAAAGGATGAATGACTAAAGAAAAATAAATTAACTTTATTCAGCTTTATTCAGGCTTTACTTTTTTTTACTTATTTATAAAGTTAGTATAAACTTCTAAAGTATTTTGTCCTTGTTTTACTTTAAAAACTAAGATCTGGAATTTTAAAAGCTAGAGAATTGGGAAAACGAGATCATAAGAAATAAGAGAATGAGAAATTAGCCCTTCCTCAGCTGAATGATTACACTTGTGTTTTGACATGATTTTGCTAGCAACTAATCATTTTTAACAACAGGCTTTTGAAAAAATATTAAAGAATGAACACCCTCCAGTAGGAGACACTGGAAACCATAAAACACATTCTGTAGGACGTCCCACAGGCATGAAAACAAAGGCACATAGTGCAGTAATTGACATACCATTATTTGCAGAAAAAACCTGAACATTGCGTAATTCTTCTACTGCTTTATCTGTTAAAAGAATCCTAAATGTGACAGTAAATACCCTACAAATCTTAAATAAATGAGATTACCTTAAAATAAGAGTCAGGTTTTCATGTCTAAGACAGATGCTAAGACAAGGAGAAATCTTAACCAGAATAGTTTTGCTGGGGTCAGCTCTGATAAGAGTTTTTGCAGCAGTCGTCACTTCTCATTGATGGTGGAAGAAAGAAGGACAATTGTTACATGTGCCCTTCAAGAAAGACATGACAGGCTAATTTAGAAACAGTTTCAAGAGAAAAGAAAAACAGCTGACAGCCATTGATCAGTACTACAAGAGAAACTAAATTAGGCATTCTGAGAAGCAGAGAATATGTGCCAAGAGCAAGAGGACCAGGAGACTGACAGGTTGATTTGCTTTAGGCCAATTTTCAGACGATGTTAGCAAGTGTAATGAGGTAAGCAAGCAATCTCTGCAGAAGCTTGGCCATTGAAAGATCCACAGTTCAGCTCGTCCCAGGGATATTGACATGATGGTATGAGAGATCCGTTAATAATTCATAAACAAGTGGCCATGATCATGCGTGGCATGAAATAAAAACAAGGAGATCACTTCCCAATTACTGTCACGGGCAAAACCTATTCAGCTTGGCAATTTAGATTATTTCATTCCTCAGTTATGTAAATACTGAAGTATTTATTCAGATATTCAGGGAGGGGGGAGAAACATAAAAAAAAATTAAAAAACTCTAAAACACTCAAGGAAAATACACCCCTCCTCCTTTCCCAGGCTCAACTTGGCTCCTCTCCTTCCACTTGCTCTCGTTGCAGGCAACACTCAGTCACCTCATTAAAGACACAAGGGATGCTGGGGGCTGTGGTCAGGCTATACCAGTTTATCCCCATTGCTGGTCCTCCACAGGCTACAGTGCCTTCAACAGTATCCAGAAGAAGCTGGTTGTATCTCAGTTGACCACATGAGCAAACAGATACTTTCCCAAGGTTTGGTTTTTGTGGGTTTTTTTTTTTTTTTTTTGCAGGGGGTGGAGAGGAATTTGGTGTATTTGGGGTTTTTTTGATGGCGGGTAGGTTTTTGGGGGGAGTTTTGTTGTTTGTTTTGGATAAATGTTCTTTTCTGATGCAAGTTTTCCTTTTAGAACTGAAAAGTCTCAGCCTACTTAGGTTTCATGGAGTAAGTCATGCTATGTTTCACTTTAAAGCTGTGTAATATGTATGGCATATTATTAACTCCCTTCCTACCACCCTCATCATCACCCTTGAAACGATAAAAAGGCATTTCAAGGACAGGTCATTTTTAAAAATGTCAAGAATTGTCCAACCATTATAGTGAATTGTCAGGTTTCTTAAGTCATAAATAGCAAGTGATGAAAATTACAGAAGAAACTGCCTCTATCTTCAAATAAAAGACATTGAATCAGAATTACAGTCTGGACATAGAATTTTACTAATGCATATGGGTGAAAACAAATTACAAGAAGTTCTGATTTCCCTGACAATTTTAAGGTTTCAAGAACAAAGCTCAAGATTCTGAATGCAAATAATTTATGTTAAAATACTTAAAACCATTTAGAAACCATCAGTGTTGAATCTGCATTCTACTCACAGTGGAGAAAGCTGCAAAAAATAGTTTATAGAAATGAAGATATGACATAAATTTGATACTAAATGCAAAGGCTTTTTAGAGGATTTCATATCTATTGTTGAATTTTTGGCTAACCATTTGTACATGAACAAATGTGGATTTCTGTGTGAAATCTGTGCAGATGGCCTGGATGTCCCATTTGCACATACCAAGTGCCAGGTCATAAGTGTTCAAATATCCTCCCATGAAGAAGTAGAAACTAAATGGCACAAAGTTAGTGAACATTTAAAGCTTAACTTCTACAATATTTGCAATGATAACTACCAAGTACAGGAGTTCTCAGATGCTTTGCTGACTTCATCAGTGAATGTTTATTTCAGATCCACTTAATACCTGCATTTCTCTGAGAACAAAATAATAAATTAATCTCAAGTAGAGATTTGAAGACATTTTTAAGACTAAAGTTTAATTTATGTTGTTCAAGTAACATCCTACTTCTAAAATGTATTAAGAAAGTTTGCCTAGTCCATTTGACATGACTACTCAATACCTGTTTGACAGTGGAGCGCATGGAGTAATTAAAACGAGGGAACCCTTTGTGGGCCACTTCCTTATATTTTGATTGGTGCAGCAGAAGAAATACAGGACTTTGTGAGTAATTCTGGCACTTTTGACTACAGTGCTTACTGAATGTTCTCACTTCCAGGGAAATACTAAGGAATGAATCAAGATGGAGCAGTACTTGGGAGGGGCACAAGAGAAATAGAAAGGGATTATATCCAGGTCTAAATGTTTTGGAAGAACATCCTCGTAATCCACCCATCTTCTCCTAATCCACCCATCTCAAAAAGTCTCTAACATCTCTGCCTTCCTAGCTCTGCATTAAATAAGTGCAGAAATCCTTCTCAAAGACGTTAAGATTGAGAGTGAAATCATGGATCCTTTCAAATTCACAACAGAACTCCCACAGATATAGCAGCACAACAACAAGATATTTTACTAAGGCTTCATACACAACATAGAACATCAAATAAGTAAATTTGTGAAAATCACGAATTTGCCCTATCTGCACCCTATCAATCTTCCCAATCTCTTTGCCTTCACAAATAAAAAAAAAGTTTCTACTTTGCATAATCTTCAAAGAATTTTTGTTTTATAGTTTTGTTTCATTTCACAGAAAAAAGCCCAATTTCATAGAAGATAAAGGCATTTTCAATTTGAAACTGTTTCAAAATGAAAAGTTAATATTTTTAATTTAGAAAACATACCAGGATAACATTTTTCACCTTTTTTTTATCTTATTTAATTTACTTGTTTTAAGATTATCTATTTACCAGCTTTGCTGTAATGCATGTGCTCCTTCATTAAGCTTCATTACTAATAAATTTACTATCTGCAATTCATCCACTCCAATCAATTTTTCTCTTTTCTCAGACTATTGCCTCACAAATAAAAATATTGTCTTCTATGTCTTCAACTGTATAAATATGTCTAGCTATATTATGCAGTAGTTGATCCATTTTTGTACATTCTAAATTAAAACTGAAAAAGCTCTGGTGCAGATGTCAATGGCAACTAACATTTCATGCTTAAAGTAACAATCCCTCCCCTGTCATAGCTTTCACCTTAGTTCTTGACTATGATTTCTATTCTTATGATCTAGTTCATAGAAACATATACTTCCAATGCCCATACCAACAGCTCTTCTAAAAACATGCTTATTGCATATGTTAACAAGTGACAAATATAGAACAGAAGTTCTACTATTTTGAGAAATATCCAGCCAGAAACAGTTTTGCTCAAAGTACACAAACCAGAAATAACTGAGAAAGTTCAAATTTCCCAAGCCAGGTAATTTTTGAATTGTATGAAATCAATGATTTGCTACAATGACTTCTGAAGCTTTACGAAAAATTACACGATATGTTATAGACATTCAATATGTCATAAAAAGTTCTCATTAAAATTCTAAATTTCTTTTTGTGATATGTTCTAGCATAAAGTGATGCATTTGTCCACTGATAAAACATAATATTTATGTAAATAGAGCTAATGGTTGCATAGCACCATAATTCTACTACACACATTGATTACACAGCTATATAAACAAGCACATTTATCTAGATTAAACATCAAGGTTTCAGGAGCTGGCAAGCTTTAGGTTGTTAAGTTATTAGCATCCTTCTGTGACAGGATGATTTTTTCAAACAGCACGCAAGTGTCAGCATATAATACAACAACTTAGCAAATTTTTTTTAACAATCTTCATTACTGATCAGCAAAACACTGTATAAGTATTCTGTAATTAATTAAAGTAGCTTCATTCTCTGGAATGTATGGTAGCTGTTAAAACAGTGTAATTTGTATAAGGAGAAACTTTATTTTTGCCAGGACATTTTTTACAATCTTCTTCCTCACTTTTCTTTCTCCTGCAGTAACATCAAATTATATTCTCCTTCCTCCCTTTCCTGCCTTCGATTTTCCCCAAAATAAAGTGTTATTCATTTATTACAGAACAGTAAATTATGAGGAATCACCAAACTATTTTTACTACTTGGCTGTCTGCCAGATGAGACTGATTAAAGACCCACTGGGCCAGAGTACTTCTATTCATTTCCTGGGGCATTGGCCCTATGCAGTTTTATAACTGGGGCCAAGTAATTTTTCATGTATAAGGTAGTTTACATTAACAAAATGAAAGGAAGACAGGCTAGTTGTGTCCAACTTAGAGACACTCACAATTAATGCAAGATACTGAAGTGTTATCAACTGCTGAAGAAAGGCCTTTTTCAAGGATGACCTTTTGGTAAGACACAGAAATGGCCAGCGAGGAACCTGCAATATGCAAAATGAGCCAGACTGTCCAATTTTAGAAGGTGATGGTGCTTTTCTCACAGCCCAGCTCATCTGAGCGATGCCATTCAGAATCAGTCCAACTGGTATTTGACAAGGTGCTATAGACTAATGGACTAAAAGAGACAATGCTCACATTAGCCCGTTTCCTGACACCAAAATGTTCAGCAGAACATTCTTAATCAGTTGCCTAAGGGTGCTCAAAATTAGTTTAGTTGGGTAACTATTTAAATTGACCAAACCCTTTTTCCTGCTGAGATAAATGCCATCTGTATTCACTTGTGCAGGTCTGTAGCAGTGTAGCATAGTACAATCCAGCCTTTAGCATGACACTTGAGTTTGGAGATTAGTGGAACCTATGCACTATGTCTCCACTCCTAAATCCTCTGGGGCACAGTAGTTTCCTGTACTCAGCTTGTGCAACCTATTTAGTACTTGTTCAGCACGCTCTCCTGCCCATGTAAAGTGAGACACACCTGCCTATCCCTCAACATTCCCTAAAAAAAAAAAAAATACAAACAACCAGACTTATTCTACTGAAAAGGTTGGGAATGAGGTGGCATGAGCATGTAGCTGTCAAGTAGAATATAAGAAAAAGCAGTGATGACCATGTGTGGGTGTGCAAAGAGGAAACAGCATGGACTGGGAAGACAGCAGTGGATTGTGTAGAGAAATGGGCAAGAAGGACCACACAGAATGACTTTAATTACAGTTTCACAAACAATGACCCATTTTAACGTCAGGATTTTTCAGAAGCAGTCTCAGAAATTATAACTATTAATTAAAACTTTATTTTCAGCTTTACCCTATATTTTACAGGCTGACATGGGTCTCAGAAAAAGTTTAAGGGATCAGAACCTGCTGTTGCATTCACACAGCTCCTGCAGAAACCTGCAGGCTTATGTACCAAAATACTTACTTCTAATGTCACACACACACAAAATCAGTGCATCTCTCTTGCCCCTAGTTGGAAGTGAATACCTCTAAACTATTATAAAAGCAGGCTCAGATTTGCGTAACTTGGTATTTGTAGATGAGAGGATTTGTAGATGTTCACTAACAGACAAGCCTCATCAAAAGGATGTACCTTTTACTGTCCTCCTGAGACAACACTACTTAGCTCTAGATGGTCTTTTCAGCACCAAATTATGGACAAATTTTACATAATAGGTACCAATTATAGTATGGGTGTAGCTCTTCAAGTTCATATCACTGCAACCGGAATGTATTCAATGCTCAAAGACATTGTATTTTATTGTTTCGCTCTGGCGTGGGGCGCTGGCGAGCTCGGAGCTACCTCCGTGGCTGCGCAGCTTTCGCCGTTTGCGAATACCTTTTTGAGTCTGCTCCGCCTCGTTCCTGGCTGCTCGCGCCTGCAGCTTTTTATGCGAACAGCTGCAGTCTCAGAGGCTCCCTCGGGGCACCTCCTCGACCTCCCGGAACAGAGAATATAGCGAGATGCTGAGACCAAACACGTGGGGGTGGTGGCTCGTTTATTCCTTTGGTGCTATGTACTCCCTCTCCTCCAAGTCCTGGCTGTGGCAGCCCTTTTTCCCCGACCGCGGGGAAGGGGGCGGTGGGGCGGGGCCACTGCAGCCGACAACCAATTGGAAAGGGAGGCAGGGGAGGGACAGTCAAACAGTGGAGTTTCCCAGGCTGGGACACTCTGCTGCCGCGTCTCGGTCGGCTCCCACTTCTGGGGACCCTGCGGGGTCCGCTCTGCCGTCCGGGGTCCGCCTGTCCTGGCTGCCCAGCTAGGGCGGGGCCCCAGGCGGCCAGGACACCTCAACAGTATTGCACTTTGTTTGAATTCAGAATCCTGTTAAAAATAAGTTTAACTCATACCTGTATGAGCCCTTTTCACCTTTCTGATTAACACATGTTTTTTTGGCTCTGTTGTGGAATAAGCTGGCCACCACACCAGAGATGACAATCCCCAAATGCAAATGCAGGAAGCCTAAGTGCCACATCAAAATGCGAGATCATAAAAACTTCTGATCTGCCCAGTTCTGCAGATTGTTTTTTAGTCAGTTCTTCGCCTACTTTGAGCAGAGTACAGACATACACAGATCACAAAAGAAACATGTCTTTGGTTCTAGGAGACCAAGTCTTAAATTAGTGTGACCTGTTTGAAATTACTGGCAGAAGTCTTCATGGAACATTATTTCAAAAACAGGAACAGCCATAATTCCCATATCAGATCGCATCCCTCCAAATAGAAAATTCACACCTCGTGGATTAGGAGGAAATGCAACACAGAGTATAGGACTCCTGAGTATGTGTGTCCCAGGACATGCCATCTTTTTCCATCCAGAAATTTTTTTGGAAAAATCTGAGGACCCTGACTTTGCCTTCAGCCCTGCTGTAGCAGATGCACAGGGCAGCGGGATGGCAGGAATGCCAGGCATGTGCAGTGCAGACTGCCACAGCGGAGCGGGCACACCGAGCCGCGCCCCTCACGCCACAGCAACAAACATGGCGGCCCCCGCTGTGCCCATGAGGCGGGGCCTTGGGTTCTGTGGGCGGGGCTAAAGCTGTGTGGGCAGGGCCATGTCAGCCTATATGTTATGTCTCGTGGGGGCATGGCTTCAGGGGCAGTGACGCACTCTGGGAGCAGTGCCATTTTGCTCTGTTTCTTCCTTGGGGAAGTTGCTGGGACCAGCCCTGCAGACTCTGTTCTACCACCACTGCCCATCCAATATTCCTGTCCCTTTAAATCCTTTGGGAGAGCACAGCTGAGTGGCAGATGCTGCTCTGAAGCAGCAAATCAAGGTGAAAGGAGCCAAACACAAGCCGTGTCGAGAGGAGCAGAGCTGAGCCTGAGCCAGGAGGCAGGGCCGAGTCGAGCCGAATACTGCCAACCACGGCCGAGCCTAGCCGTCTGGGTGGATATCCAATGTGGATAATCTGGGTTGTGTGGGGGTTGTCAGTCATTGTTTTCTGTTGTAATGGGCTCAGGGACGGGGAGAGGCAGCTGCAGAGACCGTCCACCATCTTGTCTTTGCCCTGGCAGTCATGCAGGCCTAAGTCAAGGGGTGAACACCTTTTGTGTGTAAATCACCTTCTCATATGTATGTTTCTGTTACTAGTATTGTTGTTACTGTGCATTTCTTATTCCATTGCTGTTTGCTTCCAGTATATTTTTATCTCAACCCCTTGCCTCTGCCTTTGTCCCTTTCTCACTGGAGAGGGGTGGATGAAGGGGAGAGGCTTATTTGAGGTTTAATTCCCACCTGGTGTTAAACCAGCACATACAATACCTAAAACATGCCAGGAAGCAGAATTGTGTCCAGAAAAAAAGAGATATAACTAATGAAGATGGCACAAGAGAAGCTTTCACCGGGAGTACTTTGAGTGAAATAAGTTAACATCCAACTCAGCTGAGATGCAGATAGTCTTCAACTGGGTGCAGCCAAACACTGTAAGGATATTCTTTGATTCCATCAGTACTGTCTAGCCTTATAAATTGATTTCTTGTCAGTAGATGGATTTTTATACCAATTTTAGATGCTTTTTTATAAGTAATATTACCATTATTATAACACTTTGGCTGTACAGATAGATTGTATAGGCTGTCTACAATTTAGAATTCCATCTAGGTGATGCACAAAATTGAGCTGAAGGAATTTTTGTGAAAGGGCTTAATGGCTATCAGCAAGTGAATCATTGATCTTGAATGAGCACAGGTTTTCTTCAGCTTCATAGGTGTCTGTGTACAATCCCCAGATATCCCTTGATATAGCAATAAGTAAAGGCAGTGGGAAGTCACTCAAGTCAGCAAATTCCAAGTCTAAGCCATGCTAACCGAAATGAGCTGGAATTGCATTTTAGTAATTTGGTACTGCCCATGTGAGAGATGGGCACCAGTTCCTGAGCTGTTCCCTCCCTCTGGGTCAAGTGATCCAATAGTCCATTGATTTGATACCAACAACCCTGACCCAAAAGTGGCTACCAACACTGGGATGAAGTGGTTTATTGGTTATAGTTGTGTGCTGCTGTTCTTGGCAGGAAAAAAAAAAGCAGTTGAGAGTGAAAAAACAGTCATGAGGCTGCCCCTGACATGGCAAGGATGCATGCAGCCATACGGGGAATATGGGAACAGGGCAATCAGTGCAGCATCAACAGGATGGTAACACTACCTCTGCAGCAGTCTGGAAAATGCTTAGCTCCCTGGTAACTGCAATGCTGCAAGAGCAGAGCAGAACATACAAAAGGCAGCCTATGAAAGAGTAAACAGCTTCCCTTGCTTTTAGAAATCCATGCATAGTTTTTTGAACAGTAACAGATTGTGGCAGAGAATTACCTGACTCAGATCAGCAGTTTCCCTTTCAGCAGAAATAATTCATCATGGTCCTGTGTATTGGTCAAAAGATAAAGATTTAGTAACAATTATAGGGAAAAGAAAAAAACAACACAAAAAAAAAACCCCAAAGCAAAACAAAAAAAAACCAGAACAAAACTACAAAAAACAAAAACAACCCAATAACTCAAAGCAAACCTGCTGGAAGTGTCCTGGTTTGGATAATATAGAAAAGACAAGAACTAGAAAAGCAAATATTCATTTCTATTGTTCTATTAATTAAGAAAGCAAGCACAAAATCCAGGGAGGGGCTGTACTGCTGACATTGTATTAAACAGGAAGTAAAAAACAAAGCTACAAATGTACATTTAATAGCCACATAAGCACATGGAGAACACATAAAACACTGGATAAAGGGTATAATATGTTTGTTAAAGATGCTATACTGTAGCTGACAAATACTGGTCTAGCAGGATTTAGTTCAGCACTGAAGGCACTGGAGATGTGAGCAGTATTTGAGTCCCACACGCCTGAACAGATGTGTGTGGGAACTGCATCTTGGGACATAACTAGCCTGTCAGACTCTAAATTTGCATGGGAAAGTAAAACACTGCTCAGGCTCAAGATTATTTTTGTGGTAAATGAGAGGAAGAAGGAAATTTGTCAGATTAACCTACTGTTTTGGACATGTGACTGAGACAGATTGAGGACCAAATCCCTTAACTATGCACCACAACAGCTAGTTCTGATTCTCTATATGCTTAATATTCAGGTCATCCACATCCAGGGCAAATGCTGTAGATTATGAAGCAGGAACAGTCCTGGGACAGGATAAAAAGAACATTAGAGACTTTGATGGATAAACCCACCTCATCCTGGACAGCCTTATACATCACTGTACACAGATGCAGATTTATTGAAGGTCAAGGAGAAATTTGTATTGAAAACTTCAAATAAGAACAACATGCCATTGAAGTGACCTAGTTTAGTTTTCCTCAAACAGGATTCTAGTTTATGCACAACAATACCTCTCTGTAAACAAGAAACACGAGGAGATCCGAAGCAAAATACCTATGTAGATTCAATGAGTGCTGTCTCCATTAGTAATGATTTTATGCTTCCTGTGGTTCCTGGTACATACCTGTTGTCTGTCAGGAGGTTTGCACATGGGGTGTCCAAAGCTGCTGCTTCTCATTTTGGCATAGATTGGGTTAAGGTCAAAACAAGCCTACCACAAACAAAATAGTGATGGGAAAAAACATATTTTTTTTTTAAACAGAATGAGTGCAGATTGTGATTCAGGAGTCATCAAAAGTGGTTCCAATGGTTACTCAATTAAGTGACCAGCAGACAAACATTGTGTGAGCCAGACTTACCACCCAGGAAGCCTCTGAGCCATAGGGAACACGACATACTGAATGCTGTAGTTGCTCTTCAAGACAGTCAGAAAATGTTGGCTGAAAACAGCCCTTCTGCTGTGAGATATTTAGACAAAAGCACACATGGAGAGAGCACCACTTCTATGAGCTCCAGAAGAAATAACTCTGTACTCAAATTCAGCAAATGCCCTTGCAAATTTCTTTGAAATTTGTTTTGTGTTCTTGCCTTAGCATTTCCTGCATGTAGCATCTTTCAGCTTCCATCACCTTCGTCTCTTATCCAGGAAGGAAAATGTCATTCTAAACCATTTGGACTCAAGGTAGCTGCCAATGTTTCTGGTTTCAAAAAGTATAATAATTTTCATTATGTTTAAGTGGAACTACTTCCTGAGAAAGAAATGGAGCATCTCACAATGGGCACCTGGCACATCTGAATTGTAGCACCTTCAATTCAGGCTTATAACTCACAGGGAGAGCGAAGTTTATTTTTCGGGAGTGGAGAGGACACGTTTTCAATGCCATTGCCCCTAGGGCTCTACCAAGCACATTGTGATGGTAAGGCTTCTTGCAGTGTTTCCTTGCTTAGCCGGGGTTTCCCAGCTGAGGGACTCACCACACATTGTTGGAGATACCACTCTGTGCTGTTTAAATGCTGTAGAAGAAGCAGAAGCTTGAAATTATCACTCTCATTTGAAAAAACAAATTTCCAAAGGTCAAATATGTTCCTTCACCTTAAACCTGGTCATTTGATCTCTTCTACTTCTGTGAGTGACCAAGACACAGACCCAGACCAGTAAGGAATCTGAATAATTTATTCAAAAGAAACAAGCTGGTTTCATACACTTTTTTAAGGCACAGTATTTCCTTACATGGTAATTCTCACTACGTGACCTATCCCACGTTGCCACGTCAGTAACACGCTTTCTAAATGTCCTTCCGTGGGGTGATCACGCGCTGTTCACCCGTCTGTCAGCGTCTGGCAGGCTCCTCTCCGTAGGGGTCTGCCCTGTGACACCTCCTCCCTCCAGGGTCTGTCGGAGACAAGCCTCTCTGTGCCACCATGTGCATCTTTGTACTGCCATGTGCTCCTTTGTGCTGCCACATGCTTTTGCAGGCGTGTCCCACAGCCCGTAACTCAGGTCTATCTTCTCTCCCCACATACCTCAAACAACTTCTGCAGATGTCATAATTCAATGGTTTTTTTTATCAGCAGTCTTATTTTAGCAGACAAATTTTCCAGAATAATCACCATTCAAGAAGTTTTCAGTGAATCCTAGTGACTGAGCATCCGCATATCTTCTTTATGACACCAGTCCTTCATCATGTAAAATCTTACCTAGAAACTGCAGCTATTCTAAGGATCAGATATTGGGGGTTTTGGTTTGGTTTGGTTTTTGGGTTTTTTTTGTAAGAAGAAGCCTTTTGCCTTTCCCACTCTGCCATGTTTTCCTGGACTCATCCCAGCAATAATGTGGCAGTGCTTCACATGGATCCCTCCTGCCAGATTGTCTCAACCCCAGCTGCTGTTGTTGTGACTCTGGCAGGGCACCACTCCATTTTCTGGGGCTGGTCTGATGACAAGTTTGTCAGTTTTTCTTAGAAAGAGTCCCCAGTCACAGAGATCTTCCTGTTACTGATGGTGTGTATCTTCAGTCCTTTCCCTTCTACTCTGCCTTCTGTCTGCAGATCTTTTTCCCTTCGGTTCCCATCATCTCATACAGCCTTCTGCACACTGGCCTCATTTTCCCTCAGATTCCTCTCTCTCTTTCCTCTTTCTTGTGTTTTGGGCTTGGGCTTCTCTTTGGTGGGAGATTTATTTTTTTGTTTATTACCATAAGTGTTCTTGCTTTCTTCCTTTCTACTGTAATATTTTCTCTGATTCTTCAACAAATTTTTCATCAGCTGTTGCTTTCTCTTTTTTCCTTATCACAGCATTTCCCTCACTTCCCACCAAGGAACCTGTCTCCCACAGAAAAGTTCCAACTTGTGGTACCACTCTCAGAGTTATGATTTAGATATCCCAGGCACTGATACATTTATATGTTGATATATAAATGTCAACATTGTCAACAAATTCCCTTTAATAGCTGTTGAGTCAGGATTTATCATTAGTCATCTTTTAAATTTACAGCAATATACATTAGAATATTTGGATTTCTGGTGTCCTGGTGACACCAGACAACACTAGCTTACAGATTGAAGCATTCTTGCACACTGCTACAAGATTACATCATCAAGCTTTTTTGGAGATGAGCATTTTCATGCCTCAGTACTGAGCTTCATTTCATTATGGGCCAAATCTTCCTAGCTTTATTCTCTTGGTACCTGCATGTCAGCATTTGCAGGAAGAGCACTTTGCATTCCAGCACAAATCCAAATGCAATTCAACATTTCGCATTCCAGAAAATGAGTTTAGCATTTGACTCCATGATATGCATCAATAAACTCTAAAAGTAACATGTACTTTCTCCACTTACCCTTTCTATCTTGCAATGGTGCAACTGTATTCTCTGTTTCTAAGAGAAAAAAAAAAAAAAATCACAGCAGAAAATTTGTCCAAATGTCCATAGATTTGATGATGCATTTTGCCTAAAATTAGTGAAAATGTAATTATGCCAAGTCAAAACCATAAAATTTTAAATGTTTCTCTATTTTATTTTGAAAATAACTATCTAGTTTCACGTAAAAATCACTGAAATGCTACTGTCTTGTAGAGAGAACATTTTTATTTTTTCATAATAAGAAAACAAGTCAATATTTCATCATAAACCACTCTAATTTTGAACAAAATCCCCAAGACATTTCTACAGTGCATCAGTAGGAAAAGGGAAGAATCCTCTCCAGCAAGAAAGGAGACATCCTTGACTGCTGTTTCTATCCAGAAACTTGGGAACAGCTGAGCATGTATAGGGACCTTTTCCTGCAGGCCTCTTTATGAAATCAGAGACGCAGGCCTTCACATCTGTGAGCAAACAGCTCCTTCCCCAGCTTCTCAGCCAGGCAGTACACCTTCATCTGCCTGCACTGATTCATTTCTGCCAACTTCATCAACTGTTAGCTGAGATACCTTCAGGTGTCCGAGACCCCCCTAAGTGATTTTCTCAGAGATAAGCGACATAGCTGTCATTGATAACTGAGGCACCTAATGAATGAACAACCCATGATGCTGTTTCCTAATTTTCCAGAGTTTCAATTTTGCCTCATCAGCCATCACAGGAACCTTACTCTTGGGGGAATACACTCCTGGCAACTTGGAAACGAAGTTCCTTTAGAATCAGATTTAACTGCTGAAAGTGCCTGTGCTGTCCACTTATTTTGTCTATTCGGTGCAAAGAAGGAGAAACAACAATGGAGGGAAGGAATTTCAGGCAAGGAACAGTTTTAGGATAGATTAGGTAGGGCCAAGGAACAGACAGAGGCTTAATAGGGTCAGTCCTGAGAGCTGTTGGATGGGGATGGCATGGGAAGAGATTGGTTTGCGCCTAGATGAAGGATAAGAGAAAGATGGAGATAGACTTGATTATAAATGGAAACAATTTAAAAATGGAAATCCAATACAGAATTCAGTAAAAATTACGTCTCAACTTTGTTTCCTAGAACTTAACTTATTAAACAGTGTGACAGATTCTATCAGCTTCATAAATCTGTCTTGTGGAGTTCATGCTAGTACTTATACTGCAATTGCTGTTGCAGATTCATCTTGCATTTCCTCACTAACCAAAGCAATCCTCAGTAACAACCTATCCATAATAAAATATCAAGTCTGTATTTTCTTTTCTAAATAACAAACCAGGTTATTGTTCCTATTCTGCATAATAGGTCAGCTTCATTATAGCAACGTATCAACAGTGCTACTTATCTAGGGCTTCTTTTACATTCCTTTGTACCTTTTGCAAAACTGAAACATATAGTAGAGTCAACAGAGTATGCAGAGAATACTGGCACAATTCTTCACCAGAGAAGAGAGGAATGGTGCTCATGGCCACATAGTTCATATATCCCAAAACAGACCACATGGATTTCAACGTTAGATTCAGTAACATCTTTATCTTTAGTATCATCCATAACATAAGATCGTCCCATATCAGAATAAAAAATGTTCTAATGGCATGGGAACTTCAAAAAAAGGTTAACCTTAGAACAGATTCTCCCTACACAGAGGTGAGATATGAATCCCTGTAAGTCTGATGAGTTCTGTAGATATTCAGCTACGACCTTTATTAATTATGCACTAAAAAAAAAAAAAAAAAAAAAAATTACATCTGCAGCAATTCAATTTCAGTCAAAATGGGGTAGGTAGTTTCAAGATGATGAAAAATCACAGTTGACTTTATATCTACTTGCCTTTACCCTTCTGCAGTTCTTATTCAGACCCGTGCCTAAAAAGATAATCAGACCTTGTCTTGCTTTCCATGTAGTAACAAACTATGTCAGAATTTTAAGCTCACTTACTGAGCACTGACAGTTTCATCACATTGTGTATTCTCTAGAAAATAACAGTTTTTCAAGAATGAAGAATCTGTTGTTGGATTGAAGCAAAAAGGTTATTTTCCTGAACCAAAGCAGTGATAGAAGATTTAGAAAGTCCTGATATTCTCAACAATGACATTTGGCTAAGATAACTAACTCAGTTCATTTCATTTTTCTGTGGTTGTCTGGTGGTGCAGAGAATGAATTCTTCAAAGAGGACTTCACAGGGCAAATAATCTAAATTCATACATAAATGAATGAGGAAATTCTCTTCACATAAGATACTTTTGCAGGAATGCCACTAACAAATGTAACTTCATCTGCTATCAGGCATGTATCATGACAACAGTTTGGAAGACAGAATGATGCCTTTACTGCGTTTTTTTTTAGTTACCCTTGAAGACTCAAGTAGCAGTGGTGTAGCTTTTATTTATTTTCATGTCTAATGACAGTAAATTCAAGATTTATCTTAACAACAAAAATGTGTTAAAAAGCAACAAGAAAATAGAATAATTACTTTTGGAAGTCACATTAGAGTTCAGGATGTATCCACTGAGAATAGAAAAATTTTTTTCAAATGCAGAGTTATTGTAATTGTGTCTTAATGCCTGGCGTGTGTTGTGCATGGTGAGTTATCAATGCTTAAAAATGTGGAGCTGCCTGGAGCAGCCGTCATTACAAGAGTAAAACTAATCTTGAATGTACTGGTATAAATCACAGAAGAGACATACGTATCATCGCAAGAGTCTGAAAAATTGTGACATACCCTTCTTTATCGTTCTTTTAAAAGAAACAGACATTTTCTACAGTGATAGCTTTCTGAACGGGATACTGCAATGTTCACTTCCGGTTTTCTAGTAAGTTCAGTGAGATCAGCCCAGCTTTACAAGCAACTCCCTTGGATCTTAAAGGAAGAACTGGCAAGCCCGGAGACTGTTCTGTTCCACTGCACCCCTATTAACCCTCCCCTGAACAGACAGACAAGTGCATACTGCAGGCAACGCTAGATCTCCAGCTGTGCTCTCACCTGGGGAGTCATGACCCTATCTCAATCTGAAAACCACGTGACTGTGTAATCAGATCATCAGACCAGAACTAATATATTTTGTCTCTCATCAGAATTTATTATCTTACCTTGAATACAGAGTTCTGCAAATTTTGCTTTTCCAGGAGTACAGCAGTGCAAGCTTGTGTTTGTGTCTCTGGACGCATACAAATATGTAAAACACTGCTGCATTTCACACTGGCCACAAAGGTATGTGTCCATGTTTGCTAACTACAATTCCTTTTTCTCTGTTCCAGACATTGCATCCTTTGGTTTATTCCAATTGCGTTATTGCAGTTTCCTTACATTTTGCTGTTTGATTATATCTTTCATCTTTTTCAGAAAGGAAAACTATCATAGAAGTCTTCATTTTTGCTTGCAACAGACTGCCCTCTACTTTCTGCACAAGTATTTTTCTAATATTTAAAATTACATCACACATTCAGCATAGCTGAAGGAAGAGTTTCCCTCCCTTCTGAGGTACTCTCTTGGGCCATCTTGAAAATTTTGTCTTCCAAACCAGGAAAAGATTCCTCAGTCTTTTACATTAGGTTCTTCAGACCTATCAAAACATTCTGTTGTGATGTTAACCACTGTTACACAGAATATTGACTATCAGAGAGATGTCTTCTACTATCACGTATTCTATTGATATTGTGATCCTACTACAAGCTGGTTTTAATTTTCTGTAAAACATTCTGCTGTACTGAGTTGTTTCAGGAATTTCTCTCAGGATTCTCTAGCATGTATTTATAGAGGGAAAATTATTTTTCACTTCTTTTCATTGATTTATGTGCATTTACGATCTGCTGCAAGCAGTAACTGGATGAACAGAATGTTTTTGAATTCTCTTTGCTCTTTCAGTTTCTTGTACCAACATTAGCAGTGTTAAATACTTTCTGGGACTTCTGAACCTGTTTCACCTCATCTACAGAGGAGGGATATGGCACAGGAGCTTGTTACAGCTCAGAGTCTGAGGTCTTCAGCTCTGAAACTGCTCTCTGGCCAATTGGCCATCTGCCAACAGAGGGTAGACAGAACACTTAAAAGTAAGGCACGTCTGTCAACTTCTTGTGCTCTGCAGTGGAGAAGCGTCCAGCTACTGGTCATACAGAACACCATACAAGAACAGAACAGAGAAGAGAATGCACCTTTCATTTTCAATTGACTGATGCAAATTGTGCAGATACATACATAATAGTAAGGTATGTATTCATTTTGCAAATGAATGCATGTCAGAAAATAAATATGTGTCGAGATGTTCGCGTGTACTCTGAAAGTAAGGCAGAGAAAAAAGGACTAATTAAGACCATCTGCAAATCCTCTAGATTATTCTCTTCTCTCCTTTTCTCTCCTCTCCGTTTCTCTTCTCTACTCTCTTATCCTCTTCTCTCTTCTCCTTTCCCATCTACTACTGTGTTCTGAAAGATCTTAAGCCACCAACAGTGTGTTAAGAGAAACTCTGAAAAATGCATTTTGGAGTTTTAAAAAGAGCACTGTTGTGAAAGTTCATTTCCATGAGGGCTTTCTCTGTGAAAGTCTCCAGTTCCCAGGGAGTCAGTCCTCAGGGATTGCTCTTCTGTATTTCTTCCGCAGGTTCTCTCTCTAGTTGTTCTGAGCACTGGTGTTTGCTATTGTATGAAACAGCTTTTTGGACAGCAGGAAACTTGTTCTCAGAAATGTTTTCTAAACAGCTGCTCTCTTATTCGTCTATAGACTCCCCCCTTCATCATGTGTTTTGTTTCCCTGTGGATTTGCTTCTGAAATCCTGTAAATAGTATCAGATTTACAAGCAATTTCCATGCTCCTACATAAGCAGAAAATCATAAATTTGATTCTGCTGTTTTCCAGAATCCAAAATTCTGCTGGAGACCAATAAAATTATAAATAAATAAATAAATAAATAAATAAATAAAAGTATGTAAGATCGTAAGTCAAATTAATACTCATATTTCCACATGCAAAGGGAAAATAAAATCACAAAGTCCCCTACAGCATATGGAGATGGATATAATAAAAAAAAACCACCAACATTTTCAGTTTTTCATTTTGTAGAAACATATTAATTCTATAAATTCTATTGATCAAATAGATATAAATGTGAAGGTTCTTTACCAAGAGTAAACCTTTCATGACATTTTTTCTCTCTTCCGATCATATTGTGAAAGCCTTAAATATAGTCCACTTTTAGTTATAGAAAGACACAAGCAAACAGGCCTTTAAATGGAATGCTAATTTCCACAAGAAAATGACTTTTGCAATTTAAATATAAGCTTTTCACATGAGGCTTATTAACTGTGTTTTAATCTGCATTAGTCTTCTTAAAATATCCAATTTCCTTTTTTCCTCCTGTGAGTCTACCAGGTTTTCTTTAGCCATTAGCAACAGTAATAGCAATTAGCAACATCACTTCCAGCACACAGTCATTTCAGGCTTAGCTGTGTAGGCTTCATGTTTAATGAATCCAAACATAACTGGGAAGGCATGAAATGGAAAATATAATAATCACAGAGGAATTGCAGCCTTCACTTAAGAGAAATCCACAGTAAATCTTACGTGTCCAGTTCCTGCACTGTTGAAACTCTTCTTGACCCATAACTGTGAGGAAAACTAGCATGTAGTTTTCTGCACTTCTGTTTAACCTTGGGAGAAGTAGGAAAGTTCTTAGAGGCTTTCACCCTGATTTACCAGCATCCACTGCTTCCAGTCAATCCCTAACAATAGCTCCCAAACAAAACACCATGACAGGTGCTTGCTGATTTAACCAAGTTCATTCTTCTGTGTACACATGTGTATTGGGTGAAAGTTACAGGAATAGAAGCTCAGTAAATGATCACATGCAGATCAAAGTAATGCAGGTTTTAGTTGCTTGCATGCTTTGTTCTTGTGTGAAGCTTTGACCTCTGATCAGAGGTGCTCTGGTGCTCTGACTGGCAGAAGAAGTTATTAAAAGGGGTCTCTAAGACTGGAACCCTCAACTATATATTCACTTTGTGGATGCTGGAAGCATGCAGCAGGGAGATATCTCAGCTTTCTGCCAGTGTCTGTGAGAAAGGATTGCTTTCTCACGGACTGTGGGAGAACAGCTGGGAGATTTTGTAAACTATAGAATTGTTATTGATACAGAAAGAGAAAATATCTGAAATAAGTGTTATTGGGATTCAGCCAATCCCTCTGAGGGGTGGCTGGTCAGTGAACCAATGACCTTATGCCAGTCCAGCGTGCTAAGGTATATAAGCGAACTTGTAAGTGAATAAAGGGTCGACTTTATATCATAACAAGTCGTCCGTGTTGTTCGTCCGGTCCCTGCTCGTGAGCGACATCACTTCACAGTGAAACTTCTCCAGCAGGGCAAATCTCACTGAACTATATTTTATTAAATGGTAAGAGCCTGTTTCATTAGTCTGTTGGACATAAGTAGTAGAGTATATTAAAGGAATTATAGCATGTATGAGAAGTGTACTGTACGTTGTTTACAGGATATAATAAAGCAAACCTTTACACTGTCAGAAGTATCAGCCACATATATGATGCACCTAGAAACATGAAGAAAATAAGTCTCTTAAAAATAATTCTGACTTCAAATTCTAGATTCCTAACTACTTCTTCTGAGGAGCTTTTCCATGTGCTGTTCTCCAAGAGCTACTCTGTGATTTTGTTATAGCTATCTCTACAGACATCATCAAAGTCCTAGGTAATATTTAAAATACTTTCCTTTGGAAATATTATTATCAAATATAAAGATTGCTTTAATTTCTTTGGTCCAGTTTCTTACAGTATTTTAGATCTATAAGTAAAACCGGTACCTACAAGTGACTCTTGCTTGGCTATATGACGGTATCTTACCAATCTGTTGCAACCACTGCCATAGCAGCAGGGGCCATTATGCCACACATGCGACCAAAGCTTTTTGTTACAATAGTTAACACCTGTCCATAAACCACATTTTCATATTTTAAGAAAAGGTTATTTCATCTTACAAGCCAAATCAGTTATTTACAGGACATGGTTTTCTTCTCTGTATTCCTATAACTTCATAGTGTAAGCTCAGTCACTATGGCAGTGTTTGAAGTCGTACAAATAGGCTGAGATCTACAGATTTACATCTGCATCCGTGCTAATAAATTCATAATTAGGTATAAGGTATAAGACCTTGCCCCCTACTACCATCACTTTGGGCTCTTCACTAGCCAGGTTTAATGAAGGTTCACATCACTTCTCTATATCAGATTTTTTAAGCCAATCTCTATATACAGATAGAGGGGGTTTGAACTAGATAATCTTAAGGGTCCCTTCCAAGCCCAAGTTGTTCTATGATTCTATGACTTCCTATGCTTCTGTAAATAAGAATCTTTCTCTAGATCTGCTGACATTCTGCCTTTAAAAATTTTTCCTTTAAATGAGAGGGTTTTTTAAATTTGAAGCTTATTAAATTCTCTTCTTAGTAGTTGTGTTCTCACATAGGACTTCAGTAAGTATATCAGAGGAAACAACAGGAGAATCAGACTATGACTTAAGAGTCTTCCCACAAGGTTTTGCATTAGCTTCTATGCTCAGAGCAGTAATTCCTTTGAAAGCAAAAGGAAACAACTCCAGGGTTCATTCCACAAGTTAGTATGGGTTCAAAACCACCATCAGAAACACTTTTTGAATCCCATTAAAATTAGAATGACTGAAGTTCGTATACAGAAAATGACCCTGCTGGTTTTTAAAGTATACAATAGAGAACTAGAGCTAACGAGAGTGGAAATGGCATTCTTTTAATAAGCTGATTATTTAATACAAAGCTTCCTCTGGGAAAACAGCAATGCACTGCCAAGCCAACGTTATGCAAACTTTACCAGGTTTTAATGCAATCTAATTTGGGGAGGGGGCTGTTTTGGGTTGTTATTTTGGGGCTTTTTTAATTGGTAAGACAGCTGTATCAAAACTGGATAAATTTTGCAGAAGAAGCATTCATTCAGACTCCAAATGCCTGTTGAAATTTGCTATTTTTGACCCCCTGGCATTTCTGAGTTTCCATCAGTGCCTATAAACTCTCACTTACTCTTATCTCTCAGATACACTTTTCACATAAAATCTGTTCTGATAAATGAGAAGGGGGGCATGAGGTCCTTGAGAAGGATCTGGGGAAATGAGGAGAGGTATGAGAACAAGATATTTCACTGTTTGTCACATGATCATTTATGCTCTCTTTGAAGGCCTCTTTCTTCCAAACAAGAAGCAAAGCCAATGTAAGTTAAAGCTATGCAATCCTACAACACATAAAATAAACATACTTCTGAAAGTTCTTATTTATGAAATAGTTTTAGATTTTTCCAAAGTACTGAAAATTCACAGACCTAAAGATGGTTTTGCTTGACAATTTGGGCATAAGTAATAATGATTTCTAATTGTGGTTTAATTTCTAATTGCTATAAATACTGAGCAGGTGGCCACAGATATCACGCACTGACTCCCAGTTTGAAAATATTTAAGATGTTTTCTAATCAAAATCCTAAGCTTTCTCCTCAGTTTCTACTTGAAAGGCAAATCCCATTAAAGGAAGTATTATAAAATTTGGCACAAATAGTGTAGAAACAATAGGAGATTTTTGTCCAAATTTGAGACTTATGCTAATGCTGGTTCGTGTTATCAAATGTAAATATTTGTTCTCTCCAGAAAGCTTAGGAAACAATAAATTCAATACATGAGGATAGATTATCCTAGCATCAGTAGCAGAGAATAAAACTAACATTTTATTTCCAGTAATGCACACACGTGTGCACACACGCACAAATACACGCAGAGTAAGCAGAGCCTTTGCCTTGCCAGCTCTGCTTTGTGTCAGTCTGGCACAGCAAAGCAGACTGATACATAAGCAAGCAAAGAACACCAGTAGAGGAACAGAATTTCCGGGGAAAATTGGACTGAAATAATGATCAGCAGAGGAGTCTGGCTGAGGAAAAGAGGACATTTAGACTTTGTGTGACTGTTGTCTTATAAAGTATCCGAAAGAACACTTCCTTCTGTTGAAACATAATTTAGATACACACTGCTTTCATCCTCCTGCCACAGTCTGGCCTGCTCTGTGCATCACTGAGGATGGAGCCTTGGAGAAGCAGCTCTTTGGAGGGCAGCTGCTGTGTGCAAATGTTTGAAATGGTAGCCAATGCTAAGAGCAATTCGATGGTGGGTTCTCTAAATATCAGGCCGGCGCAGGACGTTTATGATCGTCTTCCTAGATCTGTTTCTGAAACAAGTGTGTGCATCAGCTACCACAGAGTATTATAGCACAAACATTATAGATGACTTATTTCTCATAAGTCAGATGAAATTCTTTTTCCATAAAATGAAAGGTACTTTTTTTTTTTTCTGAGTCTGAGGATATTTAATTATTTCCTAGGGTTGAGACTCTGATTCATGAACTTGTTGACCATCCTGGCAACCTGGGGGTCACTTTCACTACTTTTGTGTGCAACGTGGAGATCAACATAATTTGTAACCACTAAAAATTTTATTCCCCCTTCTCAATACTGTGGTAGAACTGTTGGCCATTAATTTAAAAACTACTGAAAATATTCTTTCTAAAATATCAGCTGAAAGGCTGATGTCCCTTGCCAGGCAAATCACAAGTTCTCTTCTGTTTCATAGAGCAAATAGTAAATCAGTCTGAGAATGTCAAGCAAGTCATATGTGCTGACCATTGACATAGGCTGTTAGACTCTGAACAAAATTAATCAAAGGAAAAACACAGAAAGCCACTTATGTGGCAGCAGCAATGGACCTGAGGTTACAAGTGAGGTAGAAGAACAGAAGTTAGAATCCATCGTTATAATTGTGATATAGCTGGATACCAGGAGTGCCCATGTGTGCACACTCAGAGAACTAAATTCACCAAGCTCCTGGTGTCCTGGAACTCTTCATCATGTCCTTGGACAGAAAAAGTACTCAACTGGCTTGAGACAACAAGCTGCTCTGAGACAATGTGACAGATCCAGTTCATCATCCCCTTCACCACAAAGGATCTAACCCTTGCAGGAGGTGTTTAGGTGGGGATATCAGACAGTCATGAAGGCTCTCCCCAGACCAGTCCTGCTGTCAAAAAAACAATTTTGTATTTAAAATAACATGGGTGCAGAATTTGGCCCTTCTGGGTGGTTCGTCTTGCAGAATTGACATTGATAAGATACTTGTAAATTGTAGAAATTGTTTCTTCAAATGCAGGAGCAGTTTTGTAAATGGCAGTTGGAGATATTTCTGTTCTGTGACTGTGTGACAATCACTAACAACGGATGATACGTGTACTGGAGTGGTCAGTAGGACCACAGCCCAGCTGGGTTCTGCTCTGGACTGAGCAGAACAGCACTTTAAGTAGTCTCATCTACAACTCTCACAAGAGATTCTAACTGCTAGCCAGACAGCAATGATATTTGATTGCCCATGCAACTATTCTTTCATGAGAAGATCCCAATAAAACAGAGCTTTTAACAAATACTCTGCTGGTGTGTCTGTGCAACACTGGTTTTGGTGTAACCTACACAAGGTACAGTAGATGAAAGTATTCCCAAAGAGACAAATGGGATAATGGGACAGATTGGTTCAAGTGGGATAGGGAGAAGGGGAGATAAAAACCTTACTACTGACAAGTAACAATACAAGTGCTGGCATTTGAGCAATAAATGAAAAAGTATCAGCTCTTTTTTTTCCCCCACCCACTTCATTTTTTCATAGCATATGTGGATCCTATAGGAGAGAAATTTACCCTTTTAGAGATGACACTGAAAAACCTTGGCCAAACCTTAAGTCTCGAGATTAAAGCCCCCCCCACCAGTCAAGCTCTTTAGCTCTATTGCCATCTACTAGTCTCTTTTGATAAATGCCAGTTATTTTTTTTCAGAAATTAACTTCAGTGAAAACAAGGCACAAAATGCATTAAGAGCTCTTTTGGGAGATGGAAAAAATAACTGACTGATATGTTCAGTTCTTGAAAATGTTGCAAAAAGCATCAGGGTAAGGATCAAGCCCTTTCAGCTTTAAATTATTCTCTATCATTTTTGGTGGATGATGTCTTTCTTGTCCAAACTACCAGTAAATAAAAGCTTTGGTGCTATTGTGCAAGGGATCCAACTCCTGATCTACATGCTTTCATGGATGAGCTTTCCAACCCTGCAGGAATGCTGTCACTTTGCACTGTGGTAAAGGACAAAAATCTTCACTGATTTTTTTGCCAATTAACTTGGCTAGGATGTAGTAATTATGTTGTAACCACTGTAAGGTAGCTAATCTGTTCCTAAATTTTTGTCATATAAACCTGCAGCTGCTAATCTCCAAAGAAAGACATATCTTTCAATTCTCAGACTAGCGAGTCGTCTGGACCACAGAAGCAAGCTCACAGTAGTTTTATAAATGTTGTTTATCTGTTTACTTGTGTAAAATGTTAAGCATCAGCATATGGAGGCTTCTTAAGGAGACAAGCTGCAACAAGATTTTGCTGGAATAAGTGCCACAGGCCTTTTAGCTTCTTTGAAATATTCAGGTTTAATTGTTGCTAAATCCTAAAGCAATTTCCCTTCCACACAGGGAAGATGCAGAGCTTCTGACACTCTTTGCTACTTTTTCTGTTCTCACATATCGGTGTAACCACTATGAACCTAAATGATTTAATGTCATAAATAATCCTTTGCCCAACAGAGAGAACTGTTTTTGACTAAAAATGAAAAACTGACTAAGCATATTAGCAAATGAAGAGGGAACCAAGGAGGTTTCATTCCAAATATTTCATACTGGCAACCACATATATGTGGATGTGTATATATATATATATATATATATAGTATGTGCACACAGAAGATAGATTTATACCCTTTTTGAACATTGGCAACATATTTGTTCATCCCTAATTGTAGGTTCTCTTCTTAGGGACTAAACAGATTTAAATATAACTATTTCTATGTTTGTAAGTTTCACCTCAGGCCAAAAGCAACATTATTGTAAGAAAGTGATCCACTTTAAGAAGCATGTACAATTTAACATGATTGTATCACCGGATATCATTACATAAATTGTCCTAAAGAGAACATACTAACAGGTGCCATAATATTCAATGGCAACAAAATAAATACTTCATAAAAGCAGCCTTGGAAGAACAATTTATTCAGCCCACAGCAGTGCTGTAATGTAATAGTAGCCAGAATGAAGCAGGAAAGGAAGCTCTGACAGAGATTTGAGAAAGAAAACGTGAATTTTGGCAAAACAAGGATAGAGAGAGAACATTTACATTCTTTAAAGAGCTAAAAGTTTCTAATACTGTAGAGCAATACAAAATTTTACAGTATTGTCCATCTGTTGCAGGAGCCTGTGATATCATAACTATCAAAAGTTTCAGGACTTACTTTCAATATACAGTTACTTTCCCTCAGAGTTATTACTGACAAGAGCAATCGCCAAATCTGGGTGCAAAAAATTTAATTTGGTCTCTTGGTAGCATTTTATCAGAGTGGGGACCTCTTTCATAGTTCTACCAAAAAGACAGAAAAATAAAGGAAAGTTTTCTGGTACCAATTGCAGGCCATACTATCCCTTTCATACCATTTTTGTGCAGTGGCTGGACTGTAATAGCTTTTGGACACCTGTACGTTGTAGAGCAAGATGTAGTACATTATTGTTTGTGACACCTTCAAACACCAATTTACTAGGCTACAGATTGCTCTGAGCCCAATAAATCTTCACACACCCATCTAGAGTGGCTGAGGAACATTTTCCTCCCCTCTATTTCTCCCTTCCCTTTGGTAGAGCTGGTATTTTTTGTGCAACCTTCTCCCTCAGATTCTGTCAGCCTGGGTATTGCATTTTTCTGGTGTGTAATGATGGAGAAAGGTTTAGGAAGCTGTTTCAGTTTTGTAACACAATAATTCACATTTAGAAGAGTCAGTTATTTACGTAGTTAAAATTAAGAAAGAGAAAGTAGTTGTCTCATCAGCTAGGAATATTACTACTATCGTATTTTAAGTGCTGTGAAAGCTGTGAAATAAAGCCAGTTCCTAAGGAAAGTTCTCTTTTATTCTCACTTCCTCATTTTCTGCACACAAAAGACTGTTGCAAGCAGCTGGATCTCTCTACTATGTGTTATCTTTAAAGTCAGGTAGATCAAGAGAGATGTTCTGGCTGTGTCTACACAGATACTCCCATCAAACAGTTCTCCAGCTAAATTTCAGTTTCCAGAAATCTTAAATTTGCATCTGCACTGCTGAGTTTATTGCACATTAAGCTCATCCATGCAGCAGGCAATTTTTTTGGACTAACAACAGTTTTCTGCTGTGGATAGGCACAATGCTATACTAACCAAAGCCATGAACCCTGGGTTTATGGAGAAGGCAGGGAGCAGTGGGGAAGAGAGAGAAAGAAAAAAAAATCTCAATCGCTATGAGATTCTCTGCATTTCCTAACCACTTCAAGCAATTACTTTTGAACATTTTTAACTCACAGGTGCAGAAACTGTATCATTCCCTCCTCTGCCTTGCTCTGTATGTTTGATTATTTTTATATTCTGCTTTCCCAGAAGTTACTGACAACATGCTGACAGTGGGGAATGCACAACACCTCACTCAGACACTCTGGGAGCACATGTACAAGAACACATTTTCCACATCACTCTCAGTGAATTTACAGCCCAATGTACTGAGAACAAACAGCAATCTGCTGCTCAGCGTCAGAGAGCTCAAGATCCATCCTTGAGAGAAATGTCTTCAAAGCAATTTTAGGTTCTGCTTCAAGCAAGCAAATGATGAGAACAAGCTGGCAAAAGGTGTGCAGAGACAGAAAGAACCAACTGAGCTACAGAGACCCTCTGGAGGCAAAGTCGGTAGTGGCTCATTTACAAGGCTGTGGAAGAAGGCAAGAGTGATTTCTTTAGCTTGTTTGCATTTTTTGCTTTTAGTTTGTTTCGGTAAGTATGGCTTTCAGGACTGACTTGTACATCATCATAATAAAAACAACACCCCAAAATAAAAACAAACAAACAAACAAAACCCCACCACAACCGAAGGCAGGTTCAGTTGTCCAGGAAGGCAAACTCCCTCTGTGAATGCTAGAAAGCTATTTCCTCACTGAACTTCAGACTGGTAGTACTAACCAAAGAATAGTTACTGTTCAAAGTCATGAATCCCAGCCTTTCCAGCTCTAATCTCCCAGAATCAACATATATCACTGGCTAAAATTAATCCCTCTCCTTTCCATGTGCACATTAGTTGTGTTCACACAAATTAGTCAGCTGCAATTAGCCTGCAGTCACTTTTAGCCACATACTGAGACTTGATTTCTCTTTAGATGACAGTAGAAAGCCAGATTCAAAAAGCTAAATTTTAAAGGTAAGTTCAAGAGATGACCTCTGTTAAGACACAGAAAGCATTAAAGTAAACTTCTTATTGGTATTTGGTCAGGTTCCACACAAATGTGAACAGTTAGTTCCATACCCAACTATAGCTAATACTTCCTCTTCAGGGAAACTTCCATCTAAGTTCAGTGCTGAAGCACGGGTGGACACTAGTCCAAATCCTGTTTACAACGAGTAATTTTCCTACACTGTACAAGGAAGGATAGATATACAGTGAGAAGTAGAGAAATGTTTCTTGTTTCTGGATCCCAAAGAGGGGCAAAATGCTAAATGGCCTGCTCCTTAGCATTTGATTTTCTTCTTACCTTATGAGGAATGAGACAGCAAAATTAAAAATTCAAAGGGTTAAGAGACCTGGCATAACCAAGAATATTTGTCTGAAGTGCAATGCAAGCTTTAAGGCTCCATAATATTTACAGAAAAGGTTGCTTTGTATGCACAGGAGTCCTAAAATCACCCTAATTTGGGAGCTGACTGAAATTCCAGCAGCATGAACCTGTCTTTAAGTCCTCTTTAAGATCAAGCATAAGGCGTCAGTCTTTTGGTCAACGCAGCTGAGGGGTTTTGCAACATGTAGAAAAAGATCAGTTGCAACATTGTCAAACAGCAGCTGTTGGGAGAGGGTGGTATCTCATCTGTCTTGTTTTATAAGCACAAAAGGAAATAGAGAAAGGAATGTCAGCCATGAAATTAAAAAGACTTAAAAAAAAAAGAGGGAGAAATCAATGTGGGTTTTTTTCTTTTTTTCTGCTCTGATTTTCCAACTCTTTCCCATTGCTGAACTCAGGTATCAATTTGTAACCCAAGCCCTGTGGGCTGAGTGATGGGTTCTCTGAACCCCTTTAGGCTGGGGCCAGCAGCAGATCTCTGTTCAGACTGTTCAAATTGATTTTTTGAACACAAAAGCAGACTAGGGAAGGAAGGCACATGCTGTGCAGTGTAATCTAAGCAGAATGTACTAGGGGGAAAGAAAGAATTCCCATCATGTATAAAATTCTGACATTTCAGTATTTGTTTTTGTCCCAGCTCTGAATGCAAAAGTTTAAATTTAGATATTTGTGGGAGATGCAAATTTCTTCTGTCCCCTCAAAGAACCATTTCAAAAAAGAATCATAGTATTTTCTTTCAAAACTGTCAGAACATTCTAAAGTGATATATATGTATTCCTAGATTTATGGTTAAAGAGAGAAATATAAAAGAGATTTAAAGATTATCCAAACAAAACACTTGGAGGCTTTTTTACTGTGAACTGTTAAAATGAAAAATCTCCATATTTCAAAGAAACTGCTCTTTTGGATAAAAACTTTTTTCATTGAAAAAATTTTGTCTAGTTCTACCTAGATTTGCTTCCTACATTTAACCAAATTGCAGTTAGGCAGAGATGAATCAGCATTCTTTGGGCAGCCTTGGTTTTATAATACATTCCATGCATACATCACTGCTTGCCTGGGGACCTCAAAACGTGCTGCAGAGATGTCAGAGCCTCCATTGGCACTGAGATGCGTGGTGAACACGATGGTTCATATCCAGGCTTCTCTCCAGACTTAGCTGAACACCTCCCTCATAGGAAACCCAGCCTCGTGCATGCTGTGGTTCTGCCCACACAGAGAGCATTGACACCACTTGGTGACCGCATCTGCCACTTGAGTCAATCTGAGCCTGAGGGGAGACGCCCAGGTGGCAAAACTGGATAGAGACAGTTTGCTGCCAACCTACTTATTACTTCCTTGTCTCCTATTCCTTAATCACAGCAAGGCAATGCCAGAGCTACAGTTTTACACAACCTCTGTACTAATGTGAATGACAAAGAAAGTGAGAAACAGTGAAACATCGTGTTTCAGAAATCTTGAGGGGTTAGATAGGAAAGAATTCAAACGTCTCCTGTCACCTTCAAGATTTTCCATGTCTGTCTTCCCAGGGGGTCAAGATTTATGAAGAAATCTCTCATTCTCCTCCTTTCCATGGGATAGACTTAGAAAGAAAAAGAATCAGAGGAGCTATTGCTCCCACCCTTTCCTCAGAGAAGGTTTTGCCCTGACTACCCTGTGGACTCTTTTTCCTCTCACAGTGTAATCATTACTCTTTTATAAGCTTTTGACATTAAAATAACATTCAGGATCATTACTCTTTCTTGCTCCCATCTAGAGTTGAAAGCACTCATCACAAGGGCACACTCTTTGTGGTGACAACTGGAAGTCATTCTCATCCCAGTGTGGGATGAGAGTTTACAAATTCCATAGAAGATGTTAATTATAGTTTAATATCTGTCCCAATAAACATGATGCTGATTCTGCCCATAATCCATTGGCCAAAAATTTCCCTGTCTTTGCCCTCTGATATATGTAGCATAAGATCTTGTGCATTATCCACTTAAAAGGTCATTGGATTTCATTCAGATCTACCAAATGCTAATCTACCAAACTGATACAAAATCAGATCACTCTTGATTTCATGGTAGGCATATATTAAAGCAATATACAATAATGGGATGATGTTAGGGAGGTAGAGAAGAGAATGCTGGAAACTGGTATTTAGGTAGAGCAGAGCAGCCATAGGAAAAATGCAGATTGCTTTTTCACTAGAAATTTTCATCAAGACTAGTCAAAAGTTAATCATGAACACAAACCCATCACTTTCATCTTTTCTAATCCTTTTCCATTGAGACATTCATGTGATTTTCCAAAATGACAAGTTTGAAAAGGCTGATAGAAAATTCATTGCAGTTGAAGGTGCTTGGACCTGCTGCAGTTGAGGCTGCTTATCTAGCAAAAAATCCTTGCCAGTCCCAACTGCCAAGCTTTTGTCAAGTCTTCTGTACACATGGTGGTTCCTCCACTCTATAGCCATAATTAAAAGTGTGCTACTTCCACACAGTCAGGTGGATATTTGTGTGGGCAGAAATCTTGGCCCTGCTAAAGCTAATGGCACTGACTTTGAGGATTTCAGTCCAGTGAGTGTTTCACCCCAGATTTCTGTCACTCCCATTACAGCCTGCCACCTTCTCGTCACAGCTGCTGCAAGCAAATGCTGTGTGCTTACCTAGCTGGGTTTTATATTGTCATTCACCAAGAAGCTATAGTCAATGTTCATTGTTAGTTTTTGATGTCTTCTTCCAAAAAATAAAAGTGGTTTCTGTATGGAATAATTGGTGATAAAAAATCTTCAGTCAGAGTATTTAATTGCCTAGAGGCTGCAAACCAATCTCTCTCACAAAAAGCTGCTTGAAACCAAATCAGCCTGAAAAGATCTTTTCCTTTAAATTACAGTGGTGCTCAGTCTTTCTCAGATATTGTAGCTCGAGTGAATTGCTGGAAAGAATGGATACTGAGAACAAAAGAAAAATGATTGGCGAGAATAGAGGCTGATAGGATTGAAATAAAAACCTTCCAGTGCAGGGGCCTGAGTATAACTGCATGTCTTTGCATATTTCCCCAAGGAAGAAGGTAACAAATAGTTTTGGCAGGAGGGAGACCTTTTAAGGCAGCAAAATAAAAGGGTCATGTATCAAACCAAATTGTGTTAGCTTTGAGATGTATTAAATCTTTACATGATCTTGTTTTTCTTTGCAAACCTTTTTTTCTCTTTAAAGAACCTGAAGATTCGGCGCTTCAGTTTCTTTGCTGATAATTACACACTGCATCTTTTCTACCTATATGCACTGTATGTAAGATTATAATATCCTCACAAAAAACAAACTTCAATTTAAGGAAACATTAAGGTTGCAAAGACTGTAAAATAAAGAAAAATTATGAGAAGTCAAAATTCTGATTGTTTGTGCTTCCTTAATTGAACCTTCCCAAAAAAAGCATAGGAAATGGCTTTAAATTACATTCTCACACATACCCAAAACCCTATCGTTTCTTTGTCTCTTACGGTGAACAAAATGTTTTCCACCAATGTGGAGGTTTGGCATCTTGCTAAAATAACACAGAACAGGAATTACTTTGTCTAGTAATCTAGTGTCTGGCCCACTGTGGGAACCAAACAAACTGATTTTAAAAACAAACTTCATGCAAAGAAGCAGAAAGAACAACCATACTGAGAACGCAGCAAAGAAATGAAGACATGAAAAAATAGAGACAAAGCACAGAAAGAAGAAGAAACAAAGCCTGTGGTAGGATGTGATACAGAGAAAACAATTTATTGACTCATGGGAATTGAGTGGGATTTGGAAGGCTCAAAAAATAGTCAACTGTTTAGGGACTGAAAAGAAATCTGGACTTGGCAAAAAAGAAATAGAGTCTCAAAAAGTTGTGTTTTCACATCTGCAATTTTCATTTGCCCTTTTTTGTTGAAGCAGCATCAGTTGGCTACCCAGTATAAAATCCTAAACCATTTCCTTCATGCTGAAAGTCTCCAGTTTACACAAACAACCCAGTGATCACATAGCTCCCTATCTTTCTCCTTTTAAAATCTGCTGACAGGCTATATTAAGACAGCAACACTTCACTGCTCTTAAAAAAATCTGTGACAATTTTTCATTCGTTGTTTAAACTCCAGTATCCTACAGTCATGCAGAGAAATGTAAATCTCTTGCCAGTTCATTTAAGACAAGCTCTGGAAGGGAAAAAAAAAGTAATCCTTCACAAAAATAGTTTCTCATAAGGATTCCAAACAGAAGGAAAAAAACCCAAAACATGACAAATATGATCCCCAAAAAATTTTCTGTCCTTAGGCCCAGTCTTTCTAGAACATATATAAAGACATTTTTGCATCTCATGACTGGTCATTCAGGGCCCCAGTATTCCAGTCTTATTAAAATAAAGGAACAATATACCAAGCAAGGGTCTGAAATGTCATCTGAAATGACCTTGATAGGTGTGAGCAGCATACAATCTGCTTTATGTATTTAAAGCATTTTCTTCTACCAGAGTTCATTATTCTCAATGAATATAACACTCCAACAGTCAGTGATAGGAAAACCACAGGGAATGAAATACTTTTAGGTGTGTATAGAGCAACTGTGTCTAATATCCTCATCAGACTTTTGCACTGCAAGAGAACAACAGCTACCATATGGACAAATAAGGACCAATCTTCCAGCCACCCTCTGTTCAATGGAAAATAATTTCCAGTAGGAAAGACCCCCTCAGGATATCAGAAGACTAAGCTGGCACTGTGTACATATGTCCAATTCAGCTATGCACAAAGAAATTATTCTGACAACTGGCATGACAAACCCAGGAAAACAAAACAATTAAGCTCTACACTTGGGATCTCTCTCCACATTGAGCAGAGCTGCAGTGGTGTTGCCGGCTCAGCTGCAAGATTTTGGCCCCTCCAGCCCACTGCCTCCTGCTTCCCCTTTTCACATGTTTCCAGAAAGTGTTCCTGTCCTCTCTGTCTCCTCTGAGGCACAACAGTTTCTTCGTGGGAAGCTCGTGTCAGGACTTGCCAGAAGATTGGAATGGTTTACATTTCTGTGCAAGATGTCCTGGGGAAAGCAGATTAGTACTGGAACGATACGCGAGTAAAGGCACATAAGAAAAAACTGGGATACTGCTAAAGAGAAGGATGAATTGAATTAATCTCCTGATACTCTTTTCTGTCTTCCTTCATATTTGGGAAAAAAAAATAAAAAGAGAACATGAAGCAATTTTTTTTTCATTTTAAACAAAGATTGATTTGAATCTGCTGTTCCTGTCCAAGGTCTTTTATTACTGGTTATTTCCCTAACTGGTGGTGATCTGGGTTCACATCTCTCCTTTAGCCAAGGGAAAAAAAGTTCCTTATCACCCAGATGTGTGTTTTCATTCTGTAGTGAGGCGCTCATACTCCTTCCTCTGGAGGGTGCTTCATCTGACACAGAATAATTACCATGCTTTCATAAGCAACAGAGAGAGTCCTAGTTGTTAGTCCACTCATCCAGGAAGGAGAAGACAGGTTATACTTAATATTCTCAAAACATAGAGTACTTAATATTAATTTTTTTTTTTTAAATGGAGAGCAAATCATTGCTCAATCGCCACTTCCATTTATTTAAATACAGGATTATCCATGATATTCAACCACCAAGTGATGAAGAAAGAACACTTTTCAAGGGGATCCCCTAAAGATATTTCTCAGCCCTTTTTTTATTTAGCTATACCTTAGTTTGACAGTACAGCATAATTCATGCTACATACTCATTTAACTTTTATTTTATTCAGGGAGCAACATATTACGACTTTTGAAATGTTTTTGTACAGCTTGGATGAATGTATCCAATAAATACCATTCAACCCATAAATAGATACACAACATCCTTCTGCTATATTCTGCAAAATAGACCAGAATACATTTATCTGGATATAGTCTATTCATTATCCACAGGTAACAGCCTTACCCCTCCCACCTTCCCACTTCAAAGGGTGGATTCAATGATCCTGTTTCTCTCCACATCTTAATTTCCACCCATCCAGGATCTCTCTCCACACTAAAAACTGTTGTGCCAGTTCCTATGTGTAGACATGATGACAGAAACACCCAGGCTTTTCAAAACATATCAGCCCCTACCCTTCAGGCCTTTAGATATGAAGTCATTGAACAGTCTCCAAACACCTAAATAGATCTCTTTCTCTCCAAAAATCCAAGAGCAATCCTCAGAAGCCAGGGAAACAGAATTAACCTCCCAAAATAGCAGATGAAATCAGCTCAATTAACATTGTTAACAGATAAGCATTAGTGCATTAGCAGAAGTGGAAAGTAACTACAGCACAAAGTCAAACTGGTGTTACTGTCCACAGTACATTATTGGTAGTACCTGTAATGGATGGCTCTTGAGAAAAGGCATTAGGGGCCTCAGTATTTGGGCAGGAGTAAAACTGTCCAGCAGTACACAAACCTGCTGTACAGTGATGATCTGGGATTGATCATGGTGTTTGGGCATGATAAAAGCAAAGTGCTCAGAGACAGGAAACGACAGGTCACAGTGACACCAGCTATTCTGTTAATAACAAATGGTACTTCAGAATTCTACCAATAGAATACAGCCCAAATATAGTATGAGAGTATATAAATCTGTATGCATGTATGTGTGTTGAGATACATATATAAATATGGAAAGAGAGATAGAGATACATATATAGTGCATATATGGTATTTATAGCATTTTTTTTTCCAGTTTAGGAAATGAAGCTAGAAATATTAACAAGGATTAAGTAGGATTACTCAGTCTGAGTCGATGTCAGCCTGGTCTGACAGTGAGCAGTGTGCTCACAAGTCACATGGAGAGCCCATTCCAGAGCCTACGGTGGCTGTAGCACTATGTTGCATTTGGTTCTGTGTGCTGACTATACAGCCATTGCCACCCATATGGCACAGCTCTCCCAAGATCAAACCCATGCTCTAGGGAAACAACCCCTCCACTGAGAAGCTTTACAAAATGTGGAGCTCCTAAAGCATTTCTGGCTCCTGTGCATTCCCTTGTGACGTGGCACAGTAGCAGCCTTCTCAAAGCACTGCAGGAACACAAGTGGGACAACCACATAGGATGTGCCAGCAGCCTCATGCTGACACAGGAATGGAAGCAGCAAGAGAAAGACATCCCTTTGATGGTGATAGCAGCACTTTACTGGTCCTTTTTTTGTGGGTACTCATACCACAGGCCTAGCTGGAACTACACAGATTTCCTTGAAGATAGGCTGAAATTATACGGCTATTTTTCCCCTTCTGACATTCAGTTCATTTTTTCACCACAAACGGGGTAGGTGTCATGCCAAGATGTGGCCTAGAAAATGAAGTCTGGGCTAAGAATGCACAGGAAAATGTGAAATGACGTGCTTATATTCAAAACCTTGCTCAAGATCCTTTCAGAAGCCAGGGCTGAGCTCTGACTCGGCCATGGTACTGGGACTGAATCTACTCTGATCATCCTCTTTGTGTCGTGTGAAAGATTAGCACCATTTAGTTCTTGCATGCTTCCCGAGATTAAAAACAAGAGTGACAAATTGAGCCCTAATGCCAGCAGATGTAACTCCATTTGTGCCAGCGAACTTTTAGTCATTTCCCTGACAGCTACACTTGCCACAATGAAGCTGTGGGAGCTGTAGGAGCTGACTGCAAAACATTGTTTTACTCAAATAATACTTTTTGTGGAAGTCTGAGAATAACTCTTGTCACGCTGGTGGATGCATTAAAGAGGTTTCAGGGTTTGGGTTATTTACATAACTTTAGAACATTGGATTTGGCTAGAATCACAAGAAGATTTATGATCCATATCAGTTTATGTTGAAAAAGCCCTTTAAATACTGCAGTTGGGAATATTCCTATGACCTTACCTCATCATGTTGTTCTTAGCTGTGTGCTTGTGCTGGACTCCATCCAATCCTACTAAACAGGTCTTATTGCAACAACTTTTTGTTTAACAACTACAATTAATGTGATGAAGAAGCTGATTTTTCAGTTTTCCTTATCTTTGTACCAGTCAAGGAATGTGCTTAAGGGGAAAAAAGCCTAAAACAAAAGCCTACCACTAACACACTGAAGGGTTTGTCTGAAAGAGAAGGAAGCCCTAGGGAACCAATTTAATACTTTTACTTTATCTTCTCATCCTGATATGTTCTGGAAAGCATTATACTGTCACTGCACTTTGACTAAGCACAGTGCACAAGAGCATACACTGGCCAGGGGAATAATCCTCTTGCACAGATATGGTTGACTTGTAAGCTAATCACAGTCAGCAGCCTTTTTAAAATACCATTGTGCTATTGCCATTTGATTTGAAAGCCTGCTTCTGACTGAAAGCAGGCAAGACATCAGCAAAGCTATAGAATAACATTTTCCCCTATTACCCAGACACTTAGATTGCAATGTTCATTTGATACCTGACCAAAATATACATTGCTACACTTGGGCTAGCAAATACTTTTACCAACGCACAAACCAAAGAAGCTATTAACAATTGTTCAGCAGTAAGAGGATGCTTCCAAACTTCCAATGCAGTTATTATTTCACTCACAGGTAGTCAATGTATTTTGCACAGACTTAAGAAACATCTCTTCTGTCATTAATTAAGAAATTGTCCTCTTGCTACTTGAGTGCTTAATTTGTATTTTTTCTGCAATATAGTTGTTGTTTCACTTTTTGTGATCATCTGGGCAAAAGAAACTACTTAATTTCTTACTATTTCAAGGATACGCTGTAAAAGTGACACATTTTTTTCATGCGTTTTCTTCCGGAGGCTTATTATGGTTTTAGCTTTTGGTCTTCTACTATCATACGGAAAAGTTACTGAGTATATGTGGTTGTATGAATGGTGGAGGTTGGAGTGGATGTTCTGCATACCTTGAATGCAGTTTCTTCTATATACTGCCTGTAGTAACAGGGAAATTGACTTAATAACCCATGGGGCCAGCTGATCTTTCCCAGTACTGTGCACCTATAATGTAAAAACCAACAGTTTAGTATATAAGTTAAGAGTATACAGTCTAACAAATCTAACAAATATTTGTAATGCAAAAAAAAAAAAAGCAACCTCAGAGAAGAAATTTCCAGAAAAATTGAAAAGAAAACCTGCTTGAGAGAAAATGTTGCAGAACTTAGCAGTTTAAACACAGTATTGTTATAAAGTGGTTATATGGCTCCCAGTTCAGAGCTGGGTTATGCCAGCCAGCTGACAGCATATTTTACAGCATGAAAGAGACCAAGAAGATCAAATATGCCCACTAAACCAAAATACTTTTCTTCTTTAGCTGGGTGAAAACATAATCATGCCCTATAAATGTACTTGTTGAGATAATATGAGAAGGGCATAAGACATCTAAAAGAAAAAGGACAAGGATAGAACAAGAAAAAATGACAAGAGGTGTTTTTTGACCATTAGGACAGTCATATTTTGAAGCAATAACTCTACAGTGCAGACAAATACCTAAACTAATTTTAAGATACAGCCAATCAGTTTATAAAAGATGTTGTATTAACCACTTGTCTCTAATAGCAAGAAACAGGACTTGATGAATGCTGCAGTTCCCTTCCTATCCTGGGTCCTGTTCACTTCATCAAGCCTTCATATTTTGGTCGGGTGTTATTTTCACAACAGGTCTGAGTCAGCCTTCCTGAAAATTTTGATTTATCCAGTGATCAGGAGGAAAAGACTGGAAATCACTGCTGACCTGCAATTTATCCCTAGAATGAAAGAACTTCAGTTCCTGCTGGGAAACTCCTTGATCTCAAGATTTTCTCTTTGAATGTATCGGTTTCTTTTCATCCCCTTTCATCTTTCCATCTTAAACAACTACATTTTATTCATCCATATTTCAAACCTATCATCACTCATTCTCTCTGCTACGCTAACAAGATAATAAGTCCCAATTTTTAAGTTGCCAACACAGCATATGCAGTACTTGCCTTTCAAAAAAAAATTACGAATTAGAGTGTAGGGATAATTAAAACATGAACAAAATGCAGTGCATCTGTCAGAGCATCCTCTCTTACAGGTAACAACCTGTCTAACATCTCTTTAAGGAATGTAGCTAGTTTCCAGAGGTCTAAAGTCAAATACATTGACTTAAAAAGTCGCTTTAGAGCAAACCGCAGAGCTCTCTACTTGGCAATT
The DNA here is from genome assembly GCA_013399195.1 of Dicrurus megarhynchus. Taxonomy (NCBI): domain Eukaryota; kingdom Metazoa; phylum Chordata; class Aves; order Passeriformes; family Dicruridae; genus Dicrurus; species Dicrurus megarhynchus. The sequence goes on from VXAD01001103.1 coordinate 1,459,647, forward strand.
TAAATGACTGACCATTCAATTTATGAGCATTCTCAGCAATAAAATTCAGCCTGAACTTAATAATAGCACATTTTATGTGACAACGATGACAATTATAATCTATAGTTACCGCAGTCATCCTTTGGTCTAGGGGAAGATGACACTATTAATTACACACACTTGCCATTTGTCAGACTTAACTTGGCAGGCGATTGAGCTCTGAACCATCTTCAGCTTGACTTCTACATTTTCCATTTTCTAATCCACTGGAACGAGGATAATTAGAACAGAGAAAAATGAGAGGCTTTATTTTTCCTGACTTGTTTAAAGATGTACCAAACTTCTACCATGTTAGTGGCAAATTCAGTAACATCACAGTCACCTTAAGGCTGTGCCACTTCAGTTAAGAAGCCGTTGGCATTTATTTTGCAAAAACTATGCTCCAGAGGTACTGCATTTATTATTCATTTTAATTTGCATTGGATGAAATGCAACATGGAAAGGCTCTCAGCCCATATGTAACTTTCACATAATTCTATCATTTCTTACTATTTTTGTCTGGAATTTTATTTTCCATGATTGTTGACATTTCTAGCCTTCTGGGGGAATTAAAATATATTGACTATCTTTAAAATATTGTAAAAAGCATCTCTCTAAATTCTTTGTCAACTGAAAAGCAAATTATTTATTCCAAATTAGGAAATAAATCTCTATTTAGAATAATATCTAAGTACTTGCTTGTTCTGTACCTAAGGATGCAATTTCATATAAGGATTCAGAGAGAAATTAAAGTATATGCATTAACATTTTCTTGACCTGGCAGATTCATCTAAATAATCCTCCCAGTCAGGTTCCCCAGTATATACTTACCTTTGGAAAAGAAGAAAAAAACCAGAAACACCCCAAAACCTCTCCCCCCACCAAAAAAAACCACCCCAACAAACGAACAAACAACAACAAAAAAAAAAAACAACAAACCAACCAACCAACCAACCAACAGACATTAGTTGTTTTCCCCATCCAATCCAACTCTTCCCAAGCAGGCACTTAAAAGGAAGAATTTCAAAGCATTAGACCTAAGTCAACAAATTTAGACCACTTTGGGCTCACAACAAATGGTTAAAACAGAAAGGAGAAGGAAGTAAAGCATTTTATAGTTGAAAGACCTTCTTAAAAAATGGTTGTTCTTTGTCTTTCTCTTAGAAATCTCCTCTGATGTTCATAGCTACAGCAATAAGCAGGCAGAAAACCTGTGGCTTCTGGGGCCACAATGCCTCAACTGTTTGAGCTCCTCCGAAGTGTGGACCAAGTCCACCACTCTTCCTTCTTCCCAGACATGTTTTTATCTCCTGTCTATTGCACTAGCACTGATGTTCACCTGGCCTCACAGAAAGCAGGTTCAGAGGGAGTAACCCTCGCAGAAGATTCACACCTTGTTCTCAGCCAGATTTGTTGCATGAAGAAGTTCATCAGCAGATGAGATATCTGCTAACAATGTCACAAGAGAAGAAATGCATCAAAAGAGAATAAAAGGTGACCTGAGACTTCTCCTAGGCTTCTGTGGAAACAAAGGAAGTTTGGAGTGTTTCATAGGTAAAACACACACCTAAACTCTTCCCAGTAGTAATCAGCCACATGAAATGCTTTGCCTGGTAAGGTTTTTGCAAAACCTTTCAAATGTTTGCTCTTCAGCTCTGTAGGCTGTTCTGTCTACAGGCAATTCAAACGTCAGTACTAGAGAGTTTTCCTGGCCACCACCTCAGCTTCTAATATTGGTGTTTCACAGTTTCATATGTACCTACTTTAAAAAAAATCCAGTTTTAGAGATGATAAACTTTTCAGAGCTGTTCTCTGTACTTAAAGGTGAAAATACAGCTTGAAGTAGTGGCATTTAAAGAAATATTGTTTATGCTGAATAGACTGTTTTAAGTACATACATCAGTTTCAAGCATTCAATCATGAGCACTATTTATTGTGGATTGCATCTTATTTCTGGATTTGAAGGTATAGGACTGCAATACTGGATGCTATTTAGAAATAATTCAAGGCCTTAATATTTGATCTATGCTGTATGTCTTAAAATAATATTAAGTAAGTGTGTCAGGGGAATTGTTGTGGGGTGATAAAGCAGAAAGTAATCATTAAAAGTGAATAAATCCAATACTTGAGGCAGAACACTTTCAGAGTAGTCAGATCCATAATCTCAAATACTACTAAATATCCATTCTCAAATATATACACTTAATAATCAGACTACTTGGCAGAGCATTTTTTGAGTACTTAATAACATTTGTGGCTGTAAATCAAGTACACCAAAAAGATTTCCTCCTATTTAATTCAAATCCCCAATTACAGATCCTGCAGTCCTACTTGAGACTGTTCCTCTCAGCATTGGCATGAACTACCATTGTTCTACAGAGACACAAGAAAGGCATGCCCACACAAAACTGTGTGAATGAATACCACACAAAATTTCCTAGTAGGACAGACTGGGCAAGAAAAATTGCTGAAATGTTCCCTTTGCTGCACAGCCAAGGAAAATTGTAAAGCCCCAAAGTTACCAGCTCAGTTCCTATCCACGTCCTAGTTAACAATTCCTCAGCATCCTCTGCAAGCAACTCTTCCATGGAGATTTTGTAAAGTTATTAAGAGTTCTGGAAAAGACCTTGTTAAAGTTATGTAACAAAGCAAAATGGATCTATGGGGAGATTTTCTTTCTCAGAGCGTATTTACACTTTTATTAGCATGCTTTTGAGGGAATAAAAAAAGTAAGATGCATTAAAACAGATAAACATATACAGGCAAACACACACAGATATAAACACATCTTCTTGTTCATTTGTACTGTGGCACTAATACTAACAGCAGCGATGAAAATTACAAATGATTTAGAGTGAAGCTTTACTGCAGTTTGTACACGTTCCAGTGTTGCTTTATTATCAGCAGAAACTTCCTTTCAAGCTAACAAAAGTTATGCCTTACTGAAGCAGCAATATTTTGGAGTGTTGTGTTTTGTGTTTCTCAGAAAATTATCATATTCAGCTGCCAGCTGGAAATAGGTTTCCAGGCACAAGCAGCTGTCCCGGCTCTGTGGCTGCCCTGGGCTGCAGCTGCCTGGGGACAACCCCTGTCCCTTGGGCTGAGGCTGCTCAGGCCACATCTGGCTGCTTAGATCTCAATGTGACACTCTCAGGCTTCCCTTTCCCTGACACAGGAGACTGTGTAATGAGCTAGTTTACATTCCTACATAATCTTTAGAAATAACAACTTTGCCTACATTACATGTATGGAGAGGGGCTTTCAGGAACTCTAGGTGTTTGGACTGCCATACAGAGAAATATCCCAATATCTATCTACTTGCAGCTTCAATCCTGTCCATTAGTGGCTCAGCAAAATCCTTTATTTCCAGTTTACTTTCAGATGCTTTGACTCTCCCTTGCTCCTTCACGTTCCTCTTATTATAGGAATAAATTGCAGCTGTTCCCTCTTGTCCTAAAGCAAATTGCTCAAGAGATAGGAGCTCACGTAAGAACAAGGAGCAATCTTCCTGCCAATTGCAGTCTTGTACACCCAAGCAATGCCCTTGTGTGCACAAACTGCATCTACAGACCACTGCACCCATAGCAAGACTGAGCTGTATCCTCTGCACGTAGGATATCCTGATCTCTTCTGTTTCATCCTTCTAAGCTCAATCTTTTCTGCTGCACTTTGGGATAGAATGAAAGACTTTTTCTTATCTTTCTGCTCAGTGAGTGTTCAATCAGTAGCAGTTCACTTTTTAAAAAAATCTGTCAAGTCCAGTGCTACTGGATTTGTTTCACAGCCCTTAACCTCCATTTAGCAGTCTTTGCAGTGATGTTGGCATTCTCTACCAGATATTCTGCTGAGTAATTTGGGACTTGATACATGTTGAAATCTAGATTCTAATACAAATATTTTGAGCTACATCAAATAAGATCTATGGGTCTCTAGGTTCAGCAAATACAAATTTAATACAGATCATACTCCGTTTTAAATAGAATATGCAATCTCAGGGAAAACGAAGTCAACATTTAAATGTACTCCTTACAAGCATGTATATTTGTCTCCCTACCTCCTGACATCCTGATCTATTCCACATTTCCTTTACATTTGTTTATGCCCAACTGACCTTTAGGTACTCTCTTAAGCAAACCAAGGATTTGCCATTTGTTAGACTCATTATTGGCTCATTGTTCACAGTAAATAAAGAGACCCACTTTTTCTTACAGGTTTCGATACAAGTTCATGTAATGCTTGAACAGCAGTTAGGTCTTCTCTGTGAGCCTCAGTCGTAGTGGTTCTTGTTTTATGTAGTTATGTTTCGTATCCCAATAATCCACAATATTTTCAGATATAACATTTACCCAAGCATTAGCTCCCTGTTAATATTTCACAGCAGTTGCACCAATCTCCACTAAAGTAGTACATTTTCCTTTATCAACTTCTGCATTTTGCTTCTATATGGAATTGTTTTTCACTCCTTTCTGTATTTCCATCCTGATAAACATGCATCAGCACTGCCGATGTGCTTGCTGGTTGTTTTAATTTTGCTGTTTCTGATTGCATACTCCTGCAAAATACTACTCTATCTTGCAGTTGGTTAGTATTTTCCAGTTGTGGACATATGTCTGTGTCCATGTAACTTTCCTGTTTCATGCTCTCGTTATAATTTTACAACTTCATAGATATTTGCTCATTAGTGTTTCTCTGATATACTTAGCTAATAATAAACCTAACCCTAGCTCATGTTTCCTTAGTCAATGTCTACTGTATTTACCTCTTGCTTTCTGGCCTTTTAAAGTGTTTTTTTAATATTTCCATTAGTCCAGGTTCAATATATTGGTTTATGTCTTTGATTTTAATAAAAATCAAATCTCAGTAATGAAATCTGACAATGCAGCATGATCTCATGCCTGATTTTCTAACTTAATGTCAGTCAAGAACCTTCCAAAGAACTTTCCTTCCTTTTGCTGTTTTATTTGGAACATTATGTTTCAATTAATTTGATTTTTTTGAGAATACAGTATTCTTCACTCTAATTCATCCCAGCTTAAATACAAGCAGTTTGAGATCTGTAGCCCCACATCCAGAAATAGCACGGAAATGCTAACATTTCTTAATATTCTTTCTCAAAAAGTACATCTGCCTGCATCTAGATATCACATCCTTACTTTACTCTTTTCCAGGACTCTGCTACTGCATTTCAGCTGAAGGTGATTTTGTTTGGGTTTTTTTTTAATGCACCCACATCTCTTTTAGTTTGCTTTCTCTCCCTTCTGGCCTTTGCTTTGGATATTTACTCTTTTCCAAGTATCGCCTCCGGTGCTATGCAGTATTTACGATTTTTAAGGAGCCTTCAGCATGACACACAGCGTAAAAAGCTATATAGAACTGTCTGCCACATGCCACTGATTTCAGCAGGCTGCTTGAGTGACCCTGACACACGGCACCACAGCCTGTTCAGCTCTTAAAAGGCAGTGACACATACCCTTACACTGACAGCCTAAAGTTATCCTCTCCAGGACATGATGGTTACTCAGAAAACTTGCTGAAGTCAACAAGGCACAATTGAACTACACACTGAAGCTGTTGGGAAACTGTCTGAGCATGAACACTCCCCAAAATAGGTTTTGGAGAGAGGGGTTGATCAAGTTAGTAAGCCAAGGCCAAGAGAATTCAGACTTTGTTGTTAGCAACATTAAAAACAAATCCCCAAGTTATTTTCTTCTCTGCTTCCACTCCTCAGCTTTGAATTGAGATCCTAAGGAAGAAAAATTAACATCTACCTTTTCAGCTTGCTGCATTCTTGGGACAACTATTGAGAAGAAGTGACAAACAAAAGAAGTAAAATTTGCCATATAAGACTTTTAATTTCCATTTTACCTTTGCATCTGTAGTGGTTTATATTGTTTCTTGACAAGTCATAGATATAAAGTTGCATAATTAGGCAATCTTAACAGGTCTTTGATCATCTTCTTCATAAAAAAAGTGACAATGTAAAAATGACAAAGTGACAAAATGGAACAACATATACTTTCACTAAAAAATTGTTTTTCCAAGTTCTCTAGCAGATATAAAAAACATACCCAAAAAGAAAAAAAAAAAAATGAAAGAAAAAAATACATAAATATTATTTCACTCCAGAGAAAGCCTTGAGGTAAAAGCCTCTTGAATAATCCAATTAATTTTTTATTAATTCTTATTCTCAGCTTGTAGGGAAGGAATAGGGAAGTGAAGGGAGTTGAACATTTATATAGCACTGATGGTAGACTTCAGAAAATTTGGATCTAAAGCAAATAAGGCATAATCTGATTGTAAGGTGCACTTTGTCAGGCAAAGCAGAAGATATTCAGACTTTAGACTGTCTCTGCAGTGAAGAGATGGTTAAGTGCATGAAGGCAATGTTTCAGAGGTGAAGGTCTGAATGTCTTAAGAGTCACAACTGTTCTTTTTTCGTACACTCCTTACACACATAGAGTTGACTTCAAATTCTGGGGTTCTTTAATATAGCTTGTCTTGGACATCTCTGAACCAACTCCACAATTTCATAAGCTTTGAAGCCAAACTTGGAGCTCTACAGCTACTACATCTTGTTCCACAACTGTGCTGACCACAGCCATTTTCATGCCTTTTACCATCTTCAGTTAAAGAAGCATAGTGCAAAAAAGGTTCCCAAAGTTCATGGCTTTTGTCTTGGTGGTTAAAGAACATTTTAAGGGAATTACATGCCTAAATATTCTTTCAGACTATAGTAGTGTCCTACCAAAAATAATTTTAGATCTCTGAATGTTAATATTTATTTATTTGCAACTTTGTGTTGTCCACTAACTTGTCATATGTTTATTTACAAATATATACCAGCATATTATTTATTTTAAAATGTCAATAAGGACTTCATTCAACAACAATCAAATTCAAAGGAAATATTCCTTCTTCTTTCAGTTCTGCATTGGATTAGATACTCATCTACTTTGTTGGGTTTCACCCCATCACATTACATTCATTTACAATAGCAAAAACACTGATAGAGAGTACAACACAGGGAAAATCCAACAGCTCACTGTTGCCAGAAGGGATTGTCCTGTAATTTTCAGCCAGGCCCCATGAGCCCACAAGCATCTGACAGCAAAAGGAGCCTTGGTGATAGAGGCTCAGGACAGTTCTGGATGACCTGGAGCAGTAAACACAAAGTACAAATGTTTGATGGTCAGTATGGGAATGCCACCTTGGAAGTGGGGCAGAACCAGGTGCAGTATGCAACTGTATCCAACACACGTGAATCCTCCAAAACATGGTGGAACAGAGAAGGCAGAACAGGAAGGTGCCATCACAGCCCTGACAAGCCCTGGGGTGCTGGAGGAAAAGAAAGAAGGATCACTCCCATTCTGGGTCTCCCCACTGTGGATAGATCTGCACCTCTGCCCTCCCAGAACAAGCTTCCTTCCTCATTTTCTAGCCCCTGGAATTTTTTCTGTTGCAGCAATTGAATGTAAAGTGCTTTCTTTCCCTATACCGCTGGGTCAAATGGAGTTGTAAAGAAAAACATGTGCCTGTGTGTCTTTTCTGCTCCATCCTTCTCACACAGAAAGGTGACTGACACCTCAGCAATGAGCCAGGCTAAACTCAGATACAGCAACTTCCTACTTCCCACCCACTTCCCTCCTTGCCCTCTCCTGTCCTCACTTCTCCCCAGAACTTTGCTCCCCCAGCCTGTGTCAGCCCTGGACTTAATTTGGTTCCCTTGGGAGTGGATTTCAGCTCACCATCTCAGCTAAACCAGGACCAGCTTAACAAACTGAATTAGCTCATCAAGGGCCAGGTGCATGCCTGCAGCAGCATAAGGAAGAGCAGTACCTGTCTAAGCAGGGAAGGGACTGAAGGGAGGAAGTGACAAGGTGAGGAAGAGCAGGATCACAACTAACTCTCTGCTGCAAGCAGCTGTTAGGTCAGCTCAGCCCTATTCAGTCATTCCACTATTCTCAGCACTGAACCCTCCTGACAGCTTCTGAGCACTAAACACATCATTCTTAGTCACTTCGTTGCATCAGTAAGCATTTAGGGGATTTGATATACAATAAAAAGCCTATTTTTGTAACAGCAAATTTGCAGATACACAGAAAGGAAGAATATTTTTCACCAAGATTTTACAACAATTACAATAGAGAAAATTCAATTAGAAAGCTTTGAAAAATTATTTAAGAGATGACGCAAAGAAGAAATAAGCATTAAAATACTTCAAAGTTGTACTTTAAGGGGGGTTTTTTTGAAACAATATATAGCTGTTAGAATTGATCCTATCATACGTCAAAACTACAAGCTATTTCAATTGTATATGTAATAAGTGTCACCTGGCAGCAGCCATAACACTCAAAGGGGTTGTTTTAAAGGTTTTTGTAAAAACTACCCAATTTACTGCTTAAATTTTGATATCTACATGGTCACAAGCCTTGATCATTTGCCTTGACCAAGGCAAATCCTAAGGTTTATCCCCACCTTCCCTTTGCAGTCAATGGGACTAAATTGTCACTGACTCCTAAAGGAACTGTTTTAAAATATACACATATGCACAGGCAATATTACTACCATTATGAAATACTAGGCAAAGTACATTTGGCTTCATGAAATGCTTCTAAGACAGATATTAACTACAACTACAATGCTCAGTTTCTCTAGAGAAACTCTCCATTTACTTGAGAACTGTAATCAGGTTGGTAATTCCACAAGCTTCACTCTGAGATGCTTTTGCAGAACAACATTAATTTTGATTTTTTTTTTAGTTGGGGGGCTTTCTTCAATGTCTATGAACTACACTAGACATTTTTTGCTCCTTATAGAATGGTGGTGATTACCATATCTACTGTCATAATACATAAAAATAATTATTTTGCATTGTTGCACATGCCAACAGATACTGCCTTTAATGATCCAGTATTTCCATTTTCATTCACTGATTACAACAGTAGTCTGAGAAAGACACTCTTGGTCTTGCACAGATGGATATTACTAAAGGAAAAAAAAATTATTAAAAAGAGACATTTCAATTAATCAGATTACATAGAAATGTTTTAATAGGTTGTCTCTGTAAAAAGTAGGTGTGGAAATCCAGTTTTAAATGCATGAGTTGTCTAAGGCTAGAGATCTATCTACCTGTACACAGTAGCCACTACCATTAAGAAATGCCCAGTCTGTTACATGGAGGACAATATATCCTACTGGATAATTTATACTGCAGCTTAATCCAATTAATCTTAATTGGTGATTTAGGTCCTAGTTGTGTCTTAAGCATGTGTCTTTTCTGAGGCAGACATGTTAATATAGGACCTACAGACATTATAGTAGAATTGTGCTATTTATAAGGGAAAACAAAAAGTTGGTCTCTCGCCCTGATCAGACAGGCAGATGTGAGCTGTTTTCAGGCTGGTATTTGCCAGGATTTTGAAAAACCACAGGGAATAAAATGAGTCATTGCATTGGAATAGTAAATGCACAGCTGAAAAGAGCCGTAACCTCAAGGAGCACAGACCTGCCTGAAGTGAGAATGTGTGAAAGAAAGCATCTCAAACAAGAGGTTCCAGCAACATTCCACTGCAAAAGGACCAGAGACATCTGGATGACACCCTTAGTCTACGGTTTGGTTTTAGGTAGCCTTGTAAGGAGCAGGGCTAGATGATCCTTGTCGGGATTGGACTCCATGATCCTTATGGGTCCCTTGCAACATGAGCTGTTCTATGATTCTGTTCATCACAAATGTTCAATGGCAGAATAAATTAGGGAGCTAATTATTCCTTCTTGGACAAACTGTCACCTTGTCAGCTGGTGTGTGGCCATCATGCCAAGACACTTCTTCCCACAAACATGTAAGCAGAGTTATGCTGAGCCAGGAGATGAGACACTGGAGGAAATATGGAGCCAGACCTAGGTGCCTCTCCAATAGGAGAGGGTTCCTCTGCTGCTTAGAACCCCTCTGTGGGTCAGGTAGTATGTATCTGGATTTTAATTTCTACAAACTTGGACACAATAACATGGGCGATATAGATGCTCAATATCTAAGGTTATAACATTATGATGAGTTTGGAAGAATCTTCTAAAATGAAGGATTCACACCTTTATAACTGAGAGACATTTAACTGTGTTTTAGAAACCCAAATAATTGATTTATGCTGGGGTACTGTATGGCCATTAGCTAGCAGAAACAAGGAGCCTCATAAATGACTTACCTTCTGTATTGAGAAGTTGCCTCAACAGACTATCCCAGCTGTAGCTCCCTATGCCACTTGCAAAACAATTTAAAGGGCTTATGTGTGCTGGGACATCTTAAATAAATAAGTTCTACTTTTTCAATCCCTTTCTGCCACCACTTAGAAGTGATTTCTTTTTTAAGTCAGCAAAAAAAAGTGACAAAGCTGTTGGCTCTGGGAATTGAATTGCCTTCATGGAGGATTGAACATACTGCATGAAGCTGATTAAAATATAAAAATGCAGGGGGAAAGCTGTTCTGTGTCTAAAAGAACATGAAGTTTTGGAAGTCTTTGTTTGTTTTCCTTTTAATCTTAGCTAGAATGTGTGTGATGGATCAAATTTTGAAAGTCTGATAACAGCTAGATCAGTTTTGCTCTCTGGCTAATAGTTCTATGGGGTATTCACTAGACATATATACAATTTGTTTTTCTTGAATGTGTATATTGTGAATGAAAGTCTGAAAGCTGCAGCTTTTTAACTTTTGAGTGATTGATATATATATTTTATCCTCATTGTTGGCAGAAGACAAAATTCTGACAGATTTGCCAGCAACTTGCAAAGAGGATGCAGTCTGCAAAAAGGTCCTTCAACATTCATATTTAAAGGTATTTGAAGTTGCCTGCAAATTTAGGGTGCTGGTAGGAGGGCATGTGGGAGGAATGTTGTTCTAGATATGAAAAGCTTAATCAAAGTCTTTGGACTTTTTCAGTGCTGCAAATAAGAAATGTTTAGAAGTTCAGTCTGTTCTTTAGGCTCTCATTAATGAGACATTTGGTTAAATGTTTTCCTTTCACTTGGAATAGAAATTCAGAGCTACAAAATACACTCTATCCCCTGCCTCCTCTCTTCCTCTCCCCTTCCTCTCCAAGAAATAATGTAGTTTAGTAAATGGATGCTAAAATGAAATGTTCAGTAATTTCCATTCTCTTCAGATTAAGAATTCTTCTGTCTGATATCTCTGGGCTGAGATATCATATTCACAGATGCTTCAGCACAGATTAGAAATGAAATAAAAATAGCTAGGCGAGCAGAAAACTGTCTTTGCGAACGGGGAATCACATTCTGCTGCATACCCCAATGTAAGAATTTGTTATACAGAAAGAGTCCCTTAACATATTTTTAAATAAATAGTGGATCCATAATAAATACAAAAGAGGGAACAATTTGTTTTTATCTATTTCAATACAGCACAATTTCACATACAACCTCTGAGACTATGAATTCAAAGAGAATTTCTAGAATACAGCCCTTCAAGTTTCCTCAACACGGTGTTTTAGCAAGAAGACTGCTTCATTTATAAATGAATGACTGCTTCAGATAAAGAAGCTGTTTTCTCCTTTTCAAGGACAAAGAAAAGCAGAGCTTGGACTATTCCACACTACCATGTATTTTTTTCTATTTTGGGGAAAGACACCATTTGGGTTGGCTGAACCCCTGTGAACATCACAACCAGCCTGGCTGTGGAGCAGCTATCTTAGATTAGGATAAGTTGAACCCTTACCCCATATACAAACCCAAGAGTTTCTGCTCACACTGAACTGCTCAGGAAGGCAAAACAGAGCTGAGTACACCTGTTCCTGGGAGGTATTGGGGTCCTGGTTTCCCTATGAGCAGAATGACAATAAATGGCTATACAAAGAAGCTGCAGACCTGAGGATGAGGAAAGGAGACAGCAACAGAGGCACAGCATAGCCAGAGGTCCTGAGAACTGGGACAGGTTTTGCTGGGGCTTCATTTCCTGTGCCCTCAACCCTGCAGGCTCTGCCTGACATGAGAAGGGAGGATCTTGAGCAGTCAAAGGCACCAACGTGCCCTGTGAATCTTGCCAGATGTTCTGCAGTGTCCTGTCCCTCCAAAAGGGAGTTGTGCCAGATGGTGAGTGATCCTTTCACAGCGCTGCTGAATATGTTATGTCTTGTACAGTCACCCTACACAGGTTGTTGTGAAAGTATCACTTATTGTGGATAACCTTTTCAAAAGCCCACTGGATTTTGGCTCCTGACACCCTTGTACCTCTGTGGTTTCTGTAACACCACAAAAAAACATGGCTTGGAACACATAGTTTTCAGCAAGATTCAATGTACTGTATTGAGCACGGTACAGTGCTCACAGCACCTTGCAATATGGGGCTAATGCACAAGTTGTTCAATTCTTTTCACTTTAAAAAACATTCTATCTCCAGTGGTCAAAAGACTAACAGGACTCAGCTTCCCTGTTAAGTCCAAGGAACTTGCATTCAAATAAAATATATTAGTACTGTTCAAATGCCCAGTTTCCTCTAAATGAAACAATATATCTATAAAAATCATACATTTAAGATAGGATTTTGCTCCTTCAAGGGGCAACAAACACCATTTCAAAAATATAATGATTCTGGGAGTTAGCCTGGCACTATAAATAACTAGACAGGATTTCTTTCTTACTTTGGGGAGAAGGAGCTTAAAAGAATCAAGAGCTAAGCACTCAGTAATACAGAAGAAATAAATAATCCCTTATTTTTATCCACAGTCTGTAACATTTAAAAATCAACATTTTGCAGTATATTTCAAATTACTCCTGTTTCAAACATGTATGTGGGAGTAAGGGGAAGTGGTCTTTCATCTGCCACATTTATCTGCTAAGTGCTGACTTTTTAGTATCAACCAATGGAACCACCTCTAGCATGGTCTGAGCTTCACTCCTCCAACCCTGGAAATACAGCAAACCATATGTTACTTCTTGGGAAGTGCTGCTGGGTATGCACATATGTATGTGTGTCTGTGTGGCAGAGTAGGTGCATGTGTGTGTGTGTGTGTGTATGCATGTGGGCATTTATACATCACTAACTTTTTACTTCTGTAACTTTGCCTTTTTCAGGATGACTAATCCTAGCCCAATTAAGGCAAAAAAGTTCTTAGTGGTAAAATGTATGCATTTATTTCTAAGCTTTCAATGTCAAATTGCTTGACTGGCTACTCTGCCTAGGGCATGCAGCATGATGAGTACCCCAGCTCATAAACATTAAAGTGGCTTTTCTGGGACCCTCTAGAATGCCCCCATATAGGGGTGGCAGTTCTTCAATGTATCATTCTCCACATCTGGCAATGTACTATCCCCACCACCACACTGTCATGTTCTAATGTCCTTAGGCACAGCCTCCCTATTCAAAACCTTCACAGAATAGATGTAAGGAGTCAAAGAGCACAATTAAAGGGCACAGTTGCCTGTCTCAAGCACTGTCAAGGCCACAGAAGGAACTTGAGATAAGCAGGGAAGGGAGGAATGTGCAACAGGAGGGAGCTGATTCCAAGCCTGGCAGAGGCAAGCTTTGGTTAGCACATCCTTGTTAACACATCTGAACAAAAACTCCCACCATGGTAAACTGTGTGAAAGGAAGCAACTGCTCATACACATATCACTGGTCAAACAAAGACCACCCCAAGTTATCTTCGGTCACATCTGCAACTGCCAACAACCCCCAAAGCAGCCCCAGACTCATTGCTGGGGCCTTCCACCAAAGAACTGCACATGACCCACAGTCTTGCCCCAGACAGTGTAAAACTCCCCCCAGGGGGGTAACATGGGTATTCCCCCTCAACCTGAAGGTATATTAACCCACTGAACTCTTTGTTTCGTGGGCTTCCCCCACCACCAACGGATCGAGACTGTGACCATCACTTTGACAAACAGACATCAAAATTGCACCAACCAGGTCTCATTATTGCATCCAGGGGTGGTGATATCTTGCCTCTCCACTATCTACTCTTATCTTTTCTTTCTCTTTCTTCCTTTTCCTTATGTATTTTCTTAAGTGATCTTTATATTTTTGTATTGCTATGTTACTATAGATAACAATAAGCAAATTGGTTCCATTGCAACAAAATTGTTTTAAAATAAACCTGCCATTTACATATATTTATAAGCACCAGTCATTCAGTGTCATTTCACTCTAATCCACCCCAAGAGATCTATTAACAAGAACCTCAGTCACCTCACCTTCAGGGGCAGGTCGTAAAAATAAGGAAGACATGCATTTCCAGTACTATGTTTCTTGTCAAAAATACAGGAAAATTCTGGGATAGCTTTTCCTAGGAGAAAATTACCTCTCTTTTCAGGCAGAGTATAGAGTGGCCAGTGAGTATGCCAGGATGTCTCAGTTCATCAGCTGTGTGAGAAGAGAGCTTACTTGGTCTAGAAGGTTATATGCAGCTGTGCTACTAGTGCCAGACAGATGTCAAAGAACCAGTGAAATCTGAAGTCAGTGAGGCTGAGGAGAAATGGTTGGAGAGAGAAAGAGAAGAAAGCACTTGGTCCCACAGTTTATGCAACAATGGGCTTTCAGCAATGGGAAAGGAAATACTATATTGAGCCAGACTAAAGGTCTATGCAAACCAGTATTACCTCTCACACTGTCTGAGTTTCCCCCAAAAGCTGGCCAGCCTCTGCAGTCCAATCCTCTTCCCAGTATGCATAATTGCTGGACTAAGGATGTTAGAAGTCATATCACTGATGTTTACTTTTAATATCTGCTTAAGGACCTGTTGTCCATTAATTTGTCCAATTCTTTTTTTGCAGAACCTTAGGGATCTGCCAATACTTGTCTACCTCCACAGTCTCCTGCAAACAGCACAATGCCAGCTGGAGGCCAGATAGCAGCTATGTACCCAGGGATCAATGCTAGCGCCAATATTGTTTAATATATTTATCAGTGACCTGGGTCGTGCACTCTCAGCAGTTTTGCAGATGATAAAGTTGGGAGGAGTGGTCGATACACCAGATGGCTGTGCTGCCATTTAGAGGCACTTTGAGAGGCAGAAGGTACAGAATTCTGTGCCTGGAGAAAAATGCACCAGTATATGTTGGGGGCCACTCAGCTGGAAAACATCTTGTCAGAAAAAGACCTGGGGATCCTGGTAACACTAAGTTGAACACGAGCCAGAACTCTGCCCTTGCAGCAACAGCTTCCTGGGCTGCATTAAGAATAACATTGCCAGCAAGTTCAAAGTGGTTGTCCTTCTCCTCTGCTCAGCACTGGTGAGACACACCTGGAGTGTTGTGTCCAGTTCTGGGCTACCTGTGCAACAGGGACATGGACATACTGTAACAAGTGCCACCAAGGATCGTGCCGATGACTGAGACTGGAGCATACAAGGAGAGGCTGACAGACCTGGGCCTATTCAACCTATTGAAGAGAAGGCTTTTGGGGGGGATCCTCCCTATGAAAAAATACCTGATAATGCTAAGCAAAGATGGTGGAGCCAGACTCTTCTCAGTGGTGCCCAGTGACAGGGCAAGAGGCAATGGGTGCAAACTGAAACAGAAGAAATTGCATCTAGGCATAAGAAAAAAGTTTTTAGTATGAGGGTGATCAAGCACTTGCACATATTGCCCAGATAATTTGTGGACTCCATGGAGATAATCAACACATATGGACACAGCCCTGAGCATCTGGCTCTAGCTGACCCTGCTGTGAGCTGGGAAGTTGGGCTAGATGATCTCTAGAGGCCCCTTCCAACCTCAGCAATTTGGTGAGACACTATTCTGCGAAGTCTGCAAACCAAGTGTTTGGAGAAGTGCTTTCTTTGTTACTGATCTACAGGTTTCGTTGAGTCCAGCCTAAATATGGTCATGTGAAATTTGGTGAAAAATGGTTCTGTATTCCCTATATCCATTCACTCCATGGAAACTCCTAGTTTTTGCAGTTTCTCTGCATACAGCGTTGTTCTGTATTCCCTATATCCATTCACTCCATGGAAACTCCTAGTTTTTGCAGTTTCTCTGCATACAGCGTTGTCCCACCATCTTAATTTTATTTGTCCTTCTCTGTAGCTTCTCTAACTCTACTATGTTCATCTCGAGATGCAGAGACTAGAACTGCATACAGCACTGAAGATGGGAGTGCACTAAGGTTTTATATCACAGCAAAATGCTGATGTCTGTCTCGTTCTCAATACCCTTTCTGCTGATGTCCAATATTTTGTTGGCTTTTTTAGCTGCGTCTGCACATAGAGACAATGATTTCAGAGATCTGTCAATGATGATTCCAAGGTCTCTTTCCTGAACTGTAGCTGCAAAAAGCAGCTGTAGTTCTCCATATGCCCATTCTACTGGGGATACAACAGTAAAGACAGAGAAACCTAGGGATGAATGGAAGGAAAAAATAGGTCTGGTTGAATGTGTAGCAGTTTTCTTGAATTTCTTGCCTACTAGCACACATCTGTCTGTGCTGGGACCTGTGCCTACAGCTGCCAGAACACACTGATGGAGGAACACCTCTGTGGGCAGGTCATAGTCTGCAGCACCGTCTCCCAACTTCTCTGCCTTTTTTGCTTGAAGTTCACTTGCAGCTGCCCCTGTGAAACAGCACTACCAAGGAAGGGAACCTGATTTCTTTATGTTTTCTCAGTGCTACCTCTATCCACCTGGTGGGAACACAGCCTGCCCCTGTGTTTTATTATTCTTGGAGTTGCAGCTCAGCCTCTTATGATAATTATAAAGGCAAATCTTCTCCAAGGCTTGCATATGGCAATTGCATTATTAGCTTTCCATTACTGCCAAGGAAAGTATCTTAATTTAGCAACTGTCTGTTACTGAGACTGCTACTTGACAGCAGGGCTGACATAAATATTTATTGAACTTGCAAGGGGGAAACATCTACCAAGTAGGATGGAGTATTCATTCATGGTGGAAAATTATCAGCTGTTTCACTAACCTGCTTCTCCTATTGACTGCATTACAGGGAGTACATGTTCAGAAATGAGTATGCTGAAATGATTGCCACAAGTGCCCCAAGTTGAAATCACAGCTAACAAAAAATAATATTGTACTCAAAGTCCAGCAGTGCTTTACAGGGGTTCTTATCTAACTACCTTGGAAATGGCTAAATTACAAGGTGCAGGCAACTTCAACTTTTGCACTCTATGTAATCACTGTATTTGCTACTCCTGCCACCCAATCTTTCCTAAATTTTAAACTTGTGCTGTCGAAAGGCAAAATAAACACTAGACAGGCCATCTTTAAAGCAAGAAAAGTGCTGAATGGGCTAGCATCCAAAGAACTAAGATTATAGGAATCTGTACAGCAGGAAAAAATACATGAACAGAGTTGGACTTCTCCCAGGGTGAAAGAAAAGCATCCATTAAATCCTCCACTGTGCTTCAGGGTAATATCCACAACAAGTCCCATCTTCCCTTTCCCTGGGCAGACATTTAATATAGGAATATTCTGGAAGTGCATCTTCATTAGTTGTTTCAGTCCATGCTAGTATAGTCTTCCTAGCAGAATGTATACCTGATTGAAAGGAAAAAATCCTTCTCTACGGCCTGCAACACCTGTGGCATCTGATAAACTGATACCAGTAGGGTCCCCTCCCTATTAGACTGAATTGTTTTCAGCCTACAGAATACCCCTCGGGGTTCACAGACATTAACCTTCTGGATATCTATTATATCTAATCTGAGAAATCACATACACTAGACCAATCCACCAAAAGTGAGGATATGCTCAGACAGCCCCTCAGTACAGATCTAAGGCTAAAAATGTAATCCTCAAAAACTCTGAATGACTCCTCATAAAAATGATATCTTTTTCTGGTAAAATTTAAATGGTTCTGTATCTATATGAAGACAGAACAGTCATCACCTTAATAAACCTCTGCCCATGTCACAGACAGTGTCTGAGAAGCCTGCTCTTGGTGACCTTGCTTGAGCAGGAGGGTTAGACAAAAGGTCCCTTCTAACCTCTTGTGATTCTGTGTTATCAGAGCCCAGGAAGGAACCTCAGAATTACTGTCTCTATAATGTAGATTTCTAAATGTTATTCAGGAAGTTTTCTCCAAGCAGACTTAAGAGCTGCTGGTGACAATACTGTATGCAATAGAGATCTGCATAAGAAATGCAGGGAAGGACGTTGGCTCAGCTTTACCAAGCAGTTCAGTACTTTATGGGACTTCCTTAGAACATGACAGATTTGATCTTCCTTCAGCTAAAGGTTCATATTTCCTATTTAAACATAGCAGAATCAGTAAGACAGCAGAAATGCAGTTCCTACCCTTCCCTGCAGCATGGGGCCATGCTGTGGAAAGAAAGACAAGGATCACTGCATGAAAGAAAGGAAGTGCAGGAAATCACTGAGCACCGGCGACTGGACCCCTGGTTTATGAGAAAGAGATTAAGAGATATCTTGTTTTGATTTCTGTTCTTAGCCTTCCCGAGGCATTGTGCCTAAACAATCATAAGGAATGGATAAACAGTCCTGGCACTGGAGCCTAGAAATAAAGGCTTTACCTCAAAAACAAAGCTTCTCCAGCTGCCAATTTTCCTAACAAAAACAAGGCATCCTCTTCTCCTTTTTGAAGAGGAAGGTTAACAAAATTGTTCCAGGCATGAACCTTCATTTGACCCCTTCATTTGACCACTCCATACTCATGGGGTTAAGTGCCCAAGACAATTTCAGACCTACTCCTATGTGTACTCAGTCACACCCTCTGTTTTATATTCCAATTCTGGGACTGTCACACTTCTCCCGATGTCTTGCAGGCAGCAGAGGTACCTCATTTGCTGCTACATGTTCCAAAATGACAGCACCCAACTGAGCATCACAACACTATATCCTGTTGCATATCAACAAGAAAATTCCAAGGTCAAGGCTCTAATCTTCACAATTTTCTATCTGCATCACTATCAGACTTAACTATTCCTTTAGGTACTTGTAAAAAAAATGTGATACCAAATAAAACAGTTAAGGGTTACAATATTCAAGTCGGTTATCAAATGCAGAAATTTCAAAACACTCAATTCATTGGGGCATTTCTGTATTTTATAAGTTTTTCTGATGTCTGGATTTAAGAATGGTGGTAGGGGACACACCTGCCCCCAAACTACAGCAGTAGTAGTTTCTGTAGCCACATAAGCTCAATTTATTTTAACTGTAAAATGTGTGTGATTTACTCTGTAATCCAAAACCATTATAAAGCACTTAAGGAATTCTCATCCAGTTATCCCTTCTGATCACTGATTTGAATAAACATGCCTAACACTATAATTTTGAAGACACTGGATCTTTCGTAGTATGTATCTGACTGCCCTTAGACTATTCCTTTTTAATGCTTTTTAAAGTCTACTTAATATTATAGTCAAGTCACAATTTTCAAAGCCCACAAAGACCTATAATGCTGTCCACATTATCTCTCTGAGCTGGCACTATAATCTCCATGTGAGCTCATTTGTGTACGACTGAGTTTAACACTAAAGACTTTTTAAAGTCTCACTATGAAAGGAATCCATTCCTATTTCATCATTCACTGCAAGACTTGTGACTTCTCAATAGAAGTCCTGGTAACAAAGATGGCTCTGGCTGAGATGAAAAAGATAGGCAACGAGACTGCAGGTGCTCTCTAGTTCCCAGGGTAATTTGGGGGAAGGAACTACAGCCTCCTATGTTCTCACCATGTAGTATTATACCTGTGTAATGACAGGTCAGATACCGAGGTGTTTGTGAAATACAGATCTATTTGTTAAAGTATCAAATGTTCTTTGAATAATGGGGAAAATTCAACACACAGAAGTAACACCTTTCCAGCGAAACTGGGGAGAATAGAAAGCACTGATGCTTCTACAGCATGACACACCTCTAACCTCACTGAACTGTGGAACACATATATATAAACCTCAGCTATAAAAATAGGCTGTGGTAAAATCCTTATCCTACATCAAACTCTCTGAGGTTGCTGAGTGAAGTATGAGCTCTTTCACAGACAAAGACCATGCAGGCTTCTAGGTAAGGCAGGCAAAAGAGAAGTTGATGTCATTAGAAAAAAATATATATGACTTACTGGACCTACATTCATAATTTTCATTTAAAGATGGATTTGATTGCCTCTGAACCCTCAAGAAGCTTGAAAATAGGATGAAGTTTTTGCTCAGAACCCATTCATAAATGAAATGTTGGCTAAATTAGGAGGCTGTGTTAAAGGCAAGAGAGAAAAGAAGCTTTGTGAAAGAAAGGTGAGAAGAAAAGGTGCCATTATTTTTCCAGTTATTACAGGATGTGATGCTTTACCATGGAAAGATACATCTTGCAAAGCTTATCTGTACACACATTTTCGCTTCTCCTGTTTTTTTAAAAAAGAGTTAATTCAGAGCTACTTGTCTCAGGATCACAGGCCTGATGTAACTAGGAATAAAGATTATAAGAAAAAAGGCTAAAATATCCATAATTTGAAAGCAGTCTACATGCTTAATTCTTGCTCCTCAAACTTACCACTTTCTAATGTTAAGGATGGGACTTTTGATTTTATCACCCTCCTGATGTGGAAGGCATTTTCTGTCTCTCTGCACATTGCACTACAAACAGACTATTTGAATTAAGTGGAACTTTGGCTTTTCCCGCCTCTTTCTCAATATGCAATCTTAAACCAAGGTACAGAGATTTGATTTCCTCAAAAATGGGATAATTTCAAGAATTTCGTATTCCTAACACAGACAAAACGCAATTGCTTAGTAAATCCTGCTAATCTAAGTCCTACTTAAAGCCAATGGGATTCTCTTCATTGACTGAAATGGGAATGGAAGCAAATCTACTGAGACTGGTACATCTATTGTCTGGCTCTGTTAGGACTAAAATTGCCTTTTAAAATATTGTGGAGGTTTTTTTGAGACTTTTCTTTCAACTCATCTCACAAATAGAAAACTATATTTTCATTAACTTTCCTAAACACATTGAAAACACAGCAACTTTTGGGTTTGGAAGTCAAGGAGCGTGCAGGGGGATATGCCATTCCCAGTCAGCTGCTTTGCCATGAATTCTGGTCACCTAAGTTTTTTAACAGAAATCTTCATAATGAAGCTCTTTAAGACTGTTCTGGGGGAGGAAAAAAAAGTGCATCATCCAAGCTCTGAATTTACATAGACACATATACAAATCCAGCCTATCACTATTTGTACCACAGCCAGTTGTCATGATGAGAACTGAAATATGGCACATAACTCACCACCAGGAAAGACCATACAATTTTAATTGATGTAAGCATGAAGCGTATTTCTATTTCATCAATAATTCTAAGTGATTTTGAATAGTTTTCCTACATATTGTTCAAAAATTTTTTTTACGGAAAAGTAAAACTTCATCAATTACTGTATATTCATACTTCCTTTGGTTTGAATGCTGATATGGAAAACTGACAGGATTTGTCCACTGATTCTATAAGAAGGTAAGATATTGTGGGGTGAGTATCTGCTCTCTGAATTGTTTCTCTGTAATTCCTGTAGCAAAAAAAACCTGGTTTACTTTTAATTGGATGAGGACATTTTATCTTTTTTTTTTTTACTTGTGCAACACATAGTTTGGGTTATTTCATTAGCCAAATAAATTTGTGCATAGCTTTTATCTTAGTCATTTTCTTTAACATTTCCCAACTTTCATGCCTGAATTACCAAGGTACTATTGTACATCAGAACTTGGTGCCATCAGAACTTGGTGTGAAATAATTTACAACACTAGCATCCAGTATGTTACACAGTTATTGACCACAAGATTTAGAGCTACCATAGAAAAATGCTTAAAAGCTTAAAGTTTCAGTCAAAATAAGCCTTTTAAAGTCTGTATGATTATACTGTTCATATATTCACATCAAAATTTTCCTAACAATTTAGGCTGTAACTCAAGCAGTGAAACAAGAGTGGAGATGGAATTACAGTGTACACAAAACTGCCCTAGACAGTTACCCTTAGGAAGGATATCTGAATTTCGACTTTGCATTAGGACCTTCTTTGAGTCTGAAAGATTTGTTATTTTGTCTGTCAGGTTGTCCTGGGAATATGGCTGCATAATAATTTGCTGAAGTTTCGTGTTTCTATCCTCATTTTGATGCCCAGAAATTACAGGAACAAACTGAAAATGAAGAAAACAAATCTACTGAGAAGAAAAAGATAATGCTTCTGAAGCTGAAGTGGAAGACCCAAGGAATCCAACTGTGATTCAGCAGAGAGCACACCATGGATTAACTGCTTCTGAAGCCACCAAGGAATGGCCCTCTGTAAGTAATTGCCCTTTGGATTTAAAAACATGGGAAGAGTTGCACAGTGATGCATAGTGGAATTATTTTATGAGGCTGTGCAGCATAAACTTATGGAAGCAGATTGCCAAAAAGTATACACACACTTTTTCACTTGCTTGCAATTACGGTACACCTATCTCTATTCACTTGCTTCCGATCCTTAGTGCTCCTATTGTCACCACTGGGAATGACTGTACCACAGAATGTGACATGGGCTAGACACTTCTGTTTCCACCAAAACCCACACTGACTCAATGTCTGGAGAAGATTAAGCCTTGAACAAGTTAAATTCTAGCCTTCACCCTTAGACACTGTCATAAAAGGAAAAAAAAAAAAAA
>VXAD01001103.1:1482313-1552570 GCA_013399195.1 Dicrurus megarhynchus
TTTTTTTCGGCTGGAAGGTCCTCATCAAAATTCATGTAACCATGGAGCCCAGTTACGAGAAGGGTGGAGGGGCTGGAAAGTGGCAGTTCGAAGCTACCTTTAGAGATCTTAGAAATCCCCCTTAAAATGCAAAACTAATGATTAAACACATTCAAGAGCATTAAAAAATCCAACAAATCCAC
The DNA here is from genome assembly GCA_013399195.1 of Dicrurus megarhynchus. Taxonomy (NCBI): domain Eukaryota; kingdom Metazoa; phylum Chordata; class Aves; order Passeriformes; family Dicruridae; genus Dicrurus; species Dicrurus megarhynchus. Next base: position 1,482,496 of record VXAD01001103.1, read on the forward strand.
AGGGGTGACACTGAGAACAAGAGTACAATAACCTGGAGGGTATAAAACTGAACATTTTGGGATTTTAAATATCTTTTGAAGGACACAACTTATGTATGGCTTGAATCCTGTAAAAACTGGTTCAAAAACACTAAACATTATAGAAACTGGGCTTTTAGAGATAACTTTCAAAAAGTATAGCTTTCAACATCACAATTAAAATAGATCCTCTTCATTATCCACTTGAACTAATTAACTCCTTGGAACAATCAAAATGTGCAAAAACCAATAAAACAAAACTTCATATATAACAGACATTCTTTTAAACATTAGCAGTAGAAGGCACTTTCAGATTATTTGGAGATCTAAAAGTTATTTCTGTCAGCCTATATTTTTCATTTCTTTTCCCTCTCCCTATGATACAAGTACAGCAGGATATGAAATTTCCATATTCCAAAATGCAAGACAAATTTGTCTAGAATCACTCTATCTTTTCTCAAGGGTAAATGAGATAGAATTAGCTGATGGACCACAGCTAGATACATTCAGTCTAATTTCAGATATTTAATTGATGTGCCTAGCTTAGGTTGCTGGTTGCTCCAAACTCCTATGTAGCCTTTGAGAACAGGAACCTCTTTGAGGGTGTTTATATTCCATCTCTGATTTCTTACGTTTTCCACCAACCTAGGAAATTCAGTGAGATTATTACAGTTATTCCTGTTGAATCCAGACTACCTAGGAGCAGAGAAATTTGAGACTTTAGGAGAATATTCTCTTGATAACCTCTATCCCAGCTCCAAAGGCTATGTCCTTGTGCAGGCTGAAGAGGGAGTTCTGCTACATGCTCTGACATCTAACTGCCACCATTGTCAGTGTTATTTAGATATTTGTTGCCCAGCTGCTTTGTTAAAACCATAGAGCTGAAGTCCTTCACATAAATCCATTTCTGACTCTGTAATTTATTCTCCTGCATGTTTTGATCAATACCTCAGAGCTCTTCAATACCATGTCACTGTATATGAGTTTGAAATTATATCCACGTTTTGGCTGTCAAAGTGTAAAATACAAACTCGTATCCAGGAAACATAATACTTTCCAGAAAATTATGAATATCCATAGTACATAAAATTCCTGGCCATTCCAAGGTGTGTGGCAGCTTTTTCTGATTTCCCAGTACCCTACACTGCTGAATGCACTTACTGACATTATCAGAGATTGAGGGTGCTCAGAACCTACACAAGTAAACAGTGCTCAAATTTTGAAAACTTTTGGGGTTTTCATAGACAGATTACCGACTTACAAGAAGATAAGTTTAGTCATTCTTGCACAAAATGGGTGCAATTTGGGTAATAGAAGTAGGTTTTCTGCTGCTAGTTGCTCTCTCTATTCCTACAGGTCTTTAAGCCTGAGATATTAATGCAATTCATTATCCATATGTGTTATGGCTGTTCTTTTCCAAATAACCTTTAATTTGTTACTTCTTTTCTCATGCTTTATTTTAAAATTCTCTGGAAAAGTATTGAGTATGTGATTCATTTATATGAGTTGTAGCTCTCCAAAATATTTTTTCCTTAAGCCTAAAATGGTCATAACTTTCTGCAAACTTAGCAAGTCCCTTTGATCCGAGCTTAGCTGTAAGGGTATCTATGCAAAACACAGGCATGATCTCTCTGTTTTATCATTTGGTGCACGTAAAGGACAAGCAACAGAAATTGGAAAGAGCTGCTTTTCTCCCTCACTCCTTCTCTTTGGTTTCTGATAGTCTAGGACGCATCTCCACACTAATTTATTTTAAAGGAACCCTAAGACTGAAGAAACACACATGCTTATTAGATTTCATTGTGGCACACTTTAGAGAATTACACCTAGCAAAAAGGAAGACTATGTTAAAATTTCCTTTTGAGATTAATGCTAAAAAGCTCTAAAATAAAGCAGAAATAATGGGGAACCAATTAAAATTAGTTTGATATTATTAATTTTAAAATGTTTTCCTAGAATATGTGGCTTATGAAGTCATTCACTGTGTCTGTGTCTCCTCCTTTCCCTCCCATTCAGTAATTTTCCTGCCTATTGCTTAACTAAAACTAGATTTGACAAAGGGGCAAAGGTCTCTGAAGTATTTTCTTCCCAATAGCCTCATGAAAGCAGTCTATCAAAAAGAAGCTTGAGGCAAAGCCTGAGGTATGCACTCACATCTTATTAGACACTGGAGAATTGACCCAGAGCCCAGAGCAAGCATCTCTTCTTCAGCGCTCACAAAACTATTTGTTCATTCCGTGTATCCTTGTTTAAATAATTGGTCCATTTTGCTTTGTAAATATCGAGGCTCCATAGAGCTGCCAAGTTAAAACCCCCAGGGTAAGATCCAGGCTCTGGTGAAGTCTACCAGCATTTCACTATTGACTCTACTGGGGTCAGGATACGACCAAAGCCTTTTCTGTCTAAATGGACAAGACAGATAAAAAAGGTGAGAGGGCAGGTCAATACATCAAATAAATTATTCTCTTCAAATTATTCTTTCAGCTTTAATATATATACACAATGTCACCATAGCTGTTCCACATCTGAGCAAAAAGAAGCTCTGTGGTATCAATTTTAATTTGGCAAGGAAGTATTTATAGGGATTTTACTTTATCTTCTTTTCACCACATCTTTTCAGCAGTTGTTAAAAACAAAACTAGTGATGATGCATTGGGAACCAAAGGGTGCCCTCCTTTTACACTGACACACGGAAGTGTTCAGCTGAGGTTAGAGCTACCCCATGGACACCACTGTTCACCATTTCTACCACCTGCAAGTCTGGGACCTCAGGTGAGGGGGAGCCCTCTTTACCAACAATGCACACATCAAATTACCCAACAGCTGCCCAGAACCTCTGCTGTCTGAGCCCACAAGACAGCGACGTGGCTCCCTGAAAGGAGGTTGCTGCAGTCCTCAATATTCCAAAATTACATTTTCATATTGGCCTGTGGAAATCCTAAAAGTGGCAGCTTCTACCTCTGAAAAAGTACAACCCCTCTTACTTACTAGGTATAGCAAATCTTCCACACTTCATTCAATACATATATTATGAACTCCAACTGGAATATGAATATTTTATAGAGAAACATTATGCAAGGAGAATGTGGTATCCAAACCTCTTCAATAAATACTTACATCAATTGCCTAGTGCTCCTAGGCAACAATAAGAAAAGTGAGGGAAAGGACAAAGTTTCAGTCTACTTTTTATTGATTTCAGCTTTCTCATTCACTATGTGTTAAATATCGCAATGCAAAATCCATTTTACCAGATGCAAGTGGCAATTACGCTTTTACTTTTCGAGGCAGTAATGGAAAACTGTCTAATTTAGCCATTGTCAGATTTTAAAAATTATTTTTGACTGTGAAACTGACACAATATAAGCTTTTACTGAGTTTGCCTGAAACAAGCAGCATTAATTTAAGTTTTGATGTTAACTCCTGCTTTCTTGACAACATGCACTCCTTTGCCAGCTTGCCCACTTAATTATTGGGACAGTCTGTGCACAGAAAAAACGGAACAGCGTATAAAAAAGCTTCCCTGCCCCTTTCCAGTTCTACAAAGAAAGTAACAAAGGGACATTACTATGAATTCAGTCATAATCGTTGGATTTAAAAGCAAAAAAACTACCTCAACAGATCTTGATTCTTGTATCAATGTGAACAGGACAAATGTAGCACCCAAAATATCAGGGAAAACACTAGGACACCTCTTTAAATGGAAGGTGACATTGAATCTGCATCTTCAATGTTTTGTAGTCTGTGTATGGTGGAATTCTAACAGCACGTACCTGAAAATGTGTATGTGAAATCTGAGTATTTACATTCATATTCAAATTATTCTGTTACTATAGAAAAGAAAGTGGAGCTCTGCCAGGTGCTTTTATACAATATAGTGAGAAATTAAAAACCTGTATTTGTCCAGGACATTTGAGGAAAGGAGAAAGTGGTAGGTTTACAATTGAACTTAATGACCTTATAGGTCTTTTCCAACCTAAGTGATTCTATAATCAGGGACATGGTTTAGTGGTGGAATTGGCAGTGTTTGGTTTACGGTTGGATGATGATCTTAAAGGTCTTTTTCAACCTAAATGATTCTATGAATCTATACTAATTACCCTAAGTGACAAACAAAGCTAATGGCCCACGAATATGAACTTTCATGTTACAGAATTTATGATTTCTAAATAGAAGAGGTGAGTCAAGGCATGTGAATTTAGTACTGAAGAAGGCTGAGCAGCCTGTTCTTACACCCTCAATATTTTTCTACTGCTACCATTATTGCCAACAGGTGCCTACATGTGCAGGCACATTGATGACTGTAAAATAGGAAATCTTGAAGGAAAAACTAGAGATTTATAGACTGGTATAACAAATGAGGCTAGGTGCTCAGTGGGTACTATCATATCACTGCTGAAAACACATGCTCAGATCATGGCATAAGGCACAGGGTAAAATATATGTGATCTGCTTCTCTACATCCCCAAATTATCACCAAGCTTTGCAACACTGAGTGGGTACCCTGAAGAGAGGCTGAGACAGCTGGATTAAAGCAGGTCTGAACTGAGGTGCTTTGGCAGATAAGACTGTTCACATGAGCTGCTAGAGACAACTGCTATTCATACTTCTGGGCAAGCTCATCCACCAGCATTTCCCAAATTTGGGAAGACAGAAGGGAGACGTGAGATCCCACCCTGAAACACATCCCAGAGCCATCCAAGATGACTGCAGGATGCCATGGGAAGCTAGTAGGCTGGACTTCCCTGCCTCCCACCACAGCCAGATATATGGTAACTCAATAAATGAAGTGGAGGTTTTCCCCATAGCTCTCAAAATGGGTTACCCATGAGCACTCTTCAAGGGACAGTAAACGAGGAGCAGGTGGCAAATAAGATTGGGAAACAAGCACAATAAGCAATACTAGTAACCACAAGTCAGTAGGACGGATACAACATGTGGAATTTAGAATATCTTTAAGAGCTTTGGTTGTTGTTCTTCTCACTTAGTCTTGAAACACATTAAAAGTATTTTGAAGTGTAGTACGTAGTCACCAGCAAGTGACACTTCTGTTGTTGCAAGTAGTATCATTAGAATTACAGTTTTGTGAGATAAACTAAGTTACTTCTTCTGGAGTCCTGTGCTTCTGATAAATGCTTTACTGCCAGTTCATTTTTTCTGCCATAAGAGAGCCTGAGAACACTTTCCCTAGTCTGGGATCCCCCTATAGAAAGCCTCCATACCAAGAATATATAGAGGTAGCTCTACTCAATTTTCCTCCTTGGTTCAGAGAGATATTTAAACTGTGGCAGTTTTTATTAATATCATGTCCCATTTATTTACTTGCATTCTTTCTTAGTTGAGCAAAAAAAGGATTAAAAATTATTTCTCTTCTCATTTTACAGCAGCCAGGGATCAGAGCTTGCTTTGAGTTGAAATTGCCTTAAGAGCCCTCCTGCTCTCAATGAGAGCAGTGCTTGTAACTGCTGGTGATATTTCAGGACTTAAAAGGCAGAGGACTGTGGCATGACCTAACTGATGAGATGAATTATGCTGATTCAGAGCATTATAAAATATTAATATCCCTGCCAAAGTTCAGCTCACTGACCTCCTCTATACACTGGTGAGCTCACCTGCTGAAAGGCCAAGAGCTCAAAGCTTTGACATTTTCTTTCTTTTGACAAAATAAACAACATTTCTCTGTTCTACAAAAAAGCAAATGAACACAGGAAGAAAGATACTGACACATGCTTCTCACCAAGCAATTTCTGAAAGATATTCTAGGTCTCTTCTAACCAACAGCTGATCTCTGCTATGAGAACTCCAGGCCTCTTTGTCTTTAGCAGGATTTTTCCTCAAGCAAAGAAAGCCACTTTTAATCCTGCTGAACATAGATTTTTGTATGGAGGTGCTTGGGCAAACTTGAAGAAATAGACTCATTCCCACGCTGGAGTGTTGTGCCCTCGCAGTACTGCAAGAGGCTTGACAGCTGCCTGGTCTGTGGCACCTTCATGACTGGCAACATCTTGGAGCAGAACCTGATGGTGCAGACCCCTCACTATGCACTGCAATTTTGGCACTCAGCAAATGTCCCAGCAAGCAGCACTCTCTAGGATACTGAAATTGCCTAGGATACTCAATAGTACTTCAAATTCTTTTCAATTTAATATATTTAGCTTTCTGGGCTGTAGCAATTTCTACTTTTAGCATTCTGATTTAAACTCTCCCCTGAAACAACAGTCTATGAACTTGCTTAGTTTCAAATTCAATTCTGTTGGGAAAGAATGGTAATTTGTGAAGAGTTTGACCTAAGTCATTCTCCATTTCCTGAAAATTCTTAGTTATGATTCTCTTCCTATATTATATAAATTTTTAATGAATCCCTCTATTTAATTTAACCAAAAGTTTTCTCAGTTCTTCTCCTGACTTCTTTTAATAACTAATCTATCATATAAAATAGTAGATCTCTTCTGGTAATTTTAAAAGACTGCAATATATGTGATCTTTATATTAAACAGTTCATTTGGATATCAAGGTCAACATAATTGAGTTTCATTTCAATATCAAGGGTGACATGAGTAATTTTCTTATTGACAATGATAAAAAATGTTCATCTATTCTGAAACTCAAACTGCAGAAAGCAGGTATTACTTCAGATAGTGAATTCATCTGAATGTTGATACAATATGGAATAAGGTAAACTGAGGAAATGTAACATTTCATGATAATATTTTGATTGTAATATAATGCACAAATTTTGAGATAGAATTCATACCTTCTTTTTCACAGCACCCACATTTCTGATACACCAGTCTTAAACAACTGTGCCCAAAGACAAAAGGGAAAGCAGAAATGGAAGGGCTGCTTTCCAGACACTGTCCCAGAAGAAACAGTTTCAATGTGAAATGAATTTTGCTGCACGAGAAACTTGTTCCTTTCCTGCCCAGGATTATGTAAGAGGTAGATTCTTACCCCTTACAGCACAAAGAGAGATCACTTATCTCTGGTGAGTAGAAATATAGGCAGAAAATATGTGCCAGCTCCCTCAGCTCTAGTGGGTGCATCCCATCAGGACCCATGAATTTGTGGGTTTCAGATTTGTCCAAATCATCTCTAACTTGATTTTCCTCAACCAAGGAAAATTCTTCCTTTCTCCAGACTTTCTCTCTTGGCTCCAGGGTCTGGGGTTCCTGAAGGCTGGCCTTAGCAATAAAGACTGAAGCAAAGAAGGTGTTGAGTAATTCCACCTTCTCTGCATCCTCCACCACCAGGGCACCCACCCCATTCACTAGTGGTTCCACATTTTTCCTAGTCTTCCTTTTGCTAATGATGGATTTGAAGAAGCCCTTCTTGATGTCCTTGACAACCCTTGCCAGATTTAGTTCCAAATAGACCTTAGCCTTCCTCTTTGCATCCTTGCATACTCTGCTAAGGTTCCTGTATTCTTCCCAAGTGGCCCGTCCCTTCTTCCACATTCTGTTCATGCCCTTCTTCTGTCAGAAGCTCTTTGTTCCCCTCTGCAGGTCTACTGCCTCTTTGTTTGATTATTTTACTCAGGAATGCACCAATCTTGAGCTTGGAGGAAGGGAATCATGAATATTACCCAGCTTTCTTGAGCCCCTCTCACCTTCAGGTCTCTATCCCATGGTACTCTACCATGAAGAGACCAAAGTCTGCCCTCCAAGAGTAGCAAGAATGCATTGATTTTTCTAGGAAGAAAGAAATATTTTTAATAGGATGCCTTAATACTATTTTTACAGATTGTCATTAGAAGTATTTCATATGCTAGTCATAGCATTCTTCCAATGTTGATGGATTTATGTATTATACATAAAGCCATTAGATTGGAAAAAAAAATCCAAAATCAGATTTCAGTCAAAAGGCTATTTAAAACTGTATTTTGATCAATTTTGCTTTTCTTATAGCATGGAATAAAATTGTAAATTTCAACATTTTTTCACAGAGCAGAAATCCCTGGCTTTCAGTATTCCTATGTATAACACCAAAGCCTTCATCTTTAAACTCCAGAAGCAGACTGTTTTGCTTCAGCTGATCTTTAACAAGTTATTTTCTTTCCGGTCTTCACTCTGCATTACACTGGCCTCAGTGAAATATGCAAAGTGACTATCTTCTGATGAGCCATGATTCTATTTCCAGTGCTGCAGTTATCATTCAAGTCTGTCAAAACCAAATTGCAACACTTTGCAAAACAAGTACGGGAATATAAGCACAATCCTCAGCTGCATATGTCATGTTGGCACCACTTTCAATCCAGAAGGTATAGACTGGCTGTAAATTTCAAAGTGGTGCAGTATGTCCTGAATCCCATTTGCTGCACTATGCTCTTCACCAAAACCTTTAACATGTAGTTCTGTGCATTTCCTAATGTCCCCTTGGCTTATTTGCAGATTTGACTTGAAACACTGCCTGATGGCCTGGCTGATGCACTGTGGAGCTGAATATTGGGTTGACTTGCCTTTGGACACATGAAAAATCTCTCCAAGCATCCTGCTTTGGGTTATGCATTACTCCCTTGCCAGCTTATTCATAAGACTGTGAAATAGCTTTTTACCAAAGACAAACCTGCAAGGAGGAGCAAAGTAATGGAGGTCAGATTCTGGCCAGCATTTGATGAATGCTTCCCTGGTAACTGATTCCATGGCAAAAATCAATCCAGAAATTTTCTCTGCTGCTGTTTTATTCCTGTTCTCTGCAGCTGAGAGATTCGTTACAGATTGGCTTTTTATAACCAGTCATTTTAGGCAACTTTGCTTTCTTTGGAAAACCAAAAGTATGCATAATGAAGACTGATTATGTTCCATTTAGGTATCCTATGACCTTCTGCATCCTTAGAAGTGTGTTTCTAATAACCATAGCAAGTGTGGTTGAAAAGATGAGCTGCTCCATCTGAAATGCATTTGCTTTAGTGTCTTCCCCACTGAAGCTCTCTGTTTGCTATCCCTTTTGACACAGGTTCTGGTATTTCTCCCTTAAAATGGTATTCCAGACTGATAGTACCAGCTGTCCACCTTTTGTCCCCCCCGATGACTCTGGTGTGACAGATGGTGCAAACAGCCTGGCACATAGCTGTTGGATCAATATAAGGGACAAAATACCTGCCAGATTGCTGATGACTAAGATGTTACATACTCTGGCACCATTGGACAGCTTAGCAAAAATGGCACTAGCCTGAAGGGAAAATAACCAAGATTCATTTTATTTTTTCAGGCTTTTTTCAGGACAACTGTTATTTTGAATTCTGGGAGAAAAAAAACTTTTAAAACCTCCTAGAATTTCCAACTCACTACCACAGAATCACTGTAAGACTAAGCCTCCAGTCTTTCTGTTTTATTGTAGCTGGATAACTTGTCATTGCCTCTTGTCAGCTCCACTGCCAGATCTCAGCTATGCTTTCAGACCTTCCAAGGGTTCAATGACTATTTTGTGGAGTAACTGTCCACTCTAAGTGTGGCCTTGAATACTTCTATTTTTACTCTGAGAATTCAAGCAGAAGCCTTGATTCCTTTCTCATCCAAACACTGGAGGACTCCAAAGAGGAAGTGAATGCTTGGAGGATGTTTGCCTTGTGTGGCTTGCATAGGATTTTGTGGATGTTCAGCACTGCAGCTGGAAATGCCCAAGCTGGCAGACATGACCTGTTCTGTTCTTGTCAGCTCTCCAGGTGCTTGGTCACAGATTTGTTACTGCATCTTCAAAGTTTGCACAACTGAGATAAAGAGATAACAGGTGAAAAATGAGAGCCCCAGTCTGAAGGTTTTGTGTACGACTGAAAAGCATATGAAAAATAGAATCATGTTTAATGATGCATTTTCAGTCAAAAAGAGCAAAGGAAATGGCACAGACTTGCTAGAGGCATAGGAGTGGGGGAGGGGAAGGAACAAGAGCCATCAGCAACCGAAAGCAAACTGTGAAAGTGCATGTGGCACATCCTCATCCAGCCTGTCTGCACTTCCCTATCACTGCCTGTAAAGTTTGCCTCTGACAGACTTCAAAGACAGCTGAAAGTGCTTTGCCAACCCATGAAGTCAGACCTTCAGAAAACCTTTTTATTTCATAAGACAATTAAATATCTTCACTCTCTGGAGAGAAGCAAAAGGATTTCTTTGGAGCCCTGAAATCCTGGAATGAGCACTTTTTTCACTGGTTTTAACAACAGATAAAAATTGGACTCATAGTTAATTACTAGAAGGCTACTTTCCTTGATTGCCTCCCACACACCCTCAATGAAGTGTTTAGGAATGGCACAGCTTTTTAAGAAAATCCTGGAGAAGCTCAGAAGCAGAGCTAGTGCTCCCCCCAGGCCCAGGGCTGCATTCACTCCATCCCTTCTGGTGTCTGAGGCTGACCTAGGTACCACCTCTGTCTAGGATCAGCTAAAGCTTCAGCTGATAAACTCCTCCAGTCTGTGTCTCCCTATACAGTCAGGAACAACAATAACATGATGTTCAGGCTGAAAGTATATTACAGGTCTGAGCCTGTCCTTCTCTCTAGGGAGGGAGCCAAGGTCTGGCCTGTAGAAGGCATGAATTGCTTGTATTACTCTCAAGCGCTGATTTTATAACACACAACCTGAACACAACCCCTGGGGGTCACACTGCTGCTACGGGGGGTTCAAAGCCTGGTTTTCTGCTTGCCTTGACCATGGAGATGAAGTGCAAAACTAGTGCTGGTGGCTGCATGGAAAAGCAACCAAGTAGCGGCAGCAAAGATTGATTTGGGGATTTTCAGGGTCAGAGAGGAAAAAGGAAAGAGAAAGGAGATACTGTAACAGTGATGCCTGGAAAGAAAAAGAAAGAAAAAGAAAGAAAAAGAAAGAAAGAAAAAGAAAGAAAAAGAAAGAAAAAGAAAGAAAGAAATAAAAGAAATGAAAAAAAAAAAAAAAGAAAGAAGGAAAGAAAGAGAATGGCAGAAAAAGATAAGAACACTGATGGAAATAAAGCCAGCATGAGAAGAAAGCAAGAAGAAAACAGAAGACAAAGGATATTGGGAAAGAAAAGAGGATAAGAAACGTGGATAAAAGTAACAAGGGAGATGGAGTAACCAAGATGGGGATTTATATTGATGGTAATTACCTGTCCTACTTCCCCTTGAGAATTCTTAAACCAGAAACCCATTAGAGTGAGCTAGTCACTCTGATTCTGGTCTGTGATCCAAACACAACCCCATTTATAACTAGTCTGAGATATCAGTATTTTATTTTCAAACAAAATAACAAAAAAGATTTCTCTAACTTGTTTTCATTTATTACATGACTATGCAAAAAATGTCACAGGGTAGCTCATTATTTTCATCAGCGTTCTGTACTACTCAGAAATAAACTGTGATAATACTGAAATTAATATATATAAGGCATAAAGAGGAGATCTGAAAGGGGAAGACTAAGTTTTTCTTTCATTACTCTCAATGTTGTCTTGATTACATTTGTGTTCTGAGTTTTTCCTTAGCTTGAACTAACAGCCAAAAAATTTATTATCCCAAATAAAGAAGTCTTAGTTTCCTGAATCATCACCACCAAGACTGTCAGGATGTTCAATGAGTTCCTTTCTCAGAAAGGTACTGTGCATTGCAGGAGCTCAGCTGCCTCACTTCCACCTCATCCACAAAAGTTCTCTTGTGCAGATGCATCTCAGAGGAGTAGCAAAGTGCACCTTCACATTAGCAGGGTTTGCAGGGTTCACACTCTGCTGCCTCCCACTCTTTGGGGATGCAATTTGCCCCAAACCTTATGGGTCATGCAGGCTGGGGAGGTGCAGCCACAGTTTTCCAGCTGTCTCACTGCCTAGCATCTTATCATGGAATCACAGAATGATTTGGGTTGGAAGGGACCTTAAAGATCATCTGGTTCCAACACCCCTGCCATGAGCAGGGACACCTTCCGCTGCACCAGGTTGCTCAGAGCCCATCCAAGCTGGCCTTGAACATTTCCACGGATGTTGTGGACTTCCATCTATAATTTCCCTGGGCAAACTGTTCCTGTGCCTTACCACTCTCACAATGAGTCTGTCTTGGGGCCAGCTGGTGTTGCCTCTGTCAGACTTAGGGGAAGCTTCTGGCAGCTTCTCACTGTAGGCACCCCCTCTAGTACCCACACTACCAAAACCTTGCCCCAAAACCCCAACACACCCCAATTTTTTTACAGGGAGGAAATAAATTGTGCACACAAAGCTTTCTTGTATCTAAAATTTTCTCTTGGCTGAAAGAAAAAGTTTGTCTTTTCATCTCTTTCTTGCAGTTAGATTTAAAAATACTTGATCTTTCCTGGAATTATTTTTATTTCAAAATACTGCAGCAGAAACATCACTTTGTTTCTGTGGCTACATGCTGGCTTTTATGATAAAAAAAGAAATTTAAAAGCCCACTGAGAGAGGGTATATGCTTCACATTTTTACACTTGAGCATTTTCCTTCTTTCCTCATCAGCTTCAAAAAATGTACACATTTTACAGTACAAAAAAAAAAAAAAAGAGCTACATAAACTACAAGAAAAAAAAACCTGAGTTCCTGGTATTTCATTTTGAAGGAAACTTTGGAAGTGTCTTCTTTCTGTTTTCATATTTTAAATTACTAAACTTCCCTGAAAGTTAGTTTTCACTTTCCCAAAGCTTTTTCTTTTAAATACATAAATTAAAACAATATTGTGTCCAGAAGAATGAATGGGTTTTAAAATCAACTGTTATTATTTTTGCTGTCATTGTTTATGATCATGTTTATTGGGGTTTTTTTAACTTAATCTTTTGGCTGGGATTTCTGGTTTGAAGAAAATCTTAGCATTAAGTCAGAATGGAATGGTAAATCACCTAATCTTATGTTTACATTGAAAAATTGAAAGTCTTTCATCCTGAATATTTTTAAAAATAATAACTATATTTCTTTTCTTAAATTCTAATTTTTTAATTCATTGCCATGATTGAGGAGTTGGTTTACCTTTTTTTTTGAAGGTTTTATATTCACTACATCAGCAACTAGAATCTATAAAGGGATCTGGCATAACAATTTCAATGTTTCAGGAAATTATAACACTTCAAAAATGTTATATAATGACCAATTCAAAATGCAATTAAATTTCAGTGAAATTTAATTTTAATTTCAAAATACTGTAGATAAGAAAATGTATAAAAGGTGTTTTTCATTTTTCATATTCCTTCATTTCAAAATGAAATGGATCACTTCCTGAGATCTGTTGGATGCCCACACAGAAACAAGGAGAGACAAAAGACTCCTAAAACATGGATTTCTGCTGGAACTGAACTTCCCTGCTGTGGGACAGGCAAGCTCTGTCATCCCTGATGCGGCAGCTGGCATGTTGCTCTATGGCTGTGGCTGCCCTGGCCTCAGAAATTACAGACCACAAAGGTTTCTGTCCTTGTTTCTAGGGAAGTCCTTGAAAACCAAGCCATATCCAAGGAACATGCTGACTAAAAAGTGGGATATTCCCAGTAAAAAAAAAGCTTTTATATGAAAGATATGCCTGACAGCTTTAAAGGTAGCTCTGTCTATGCTATCTTTGAGGAAAGAATTTCCTATAGGAATAAGCTAGAAGTTTCAGGGCAGGAAAAGAAGCTACAACCTCACCCATCCTCTACTTGTTCTCTTGTTGAAAGACCATGCAAATCCTAGATCAGCAGCATGGGCAGAGCCTGCTGTTGAGCACAAGCATGAAATCAGCTTTTCCATGCAGGGCACGTATACTTCCACTAGCCCCATTCCAACACTTCTCAGAATCGTCACTTGACACATGCAAGGAAATCATTTGGATACATGTTTATGGTTTCTTGTGGTCACATGCAAGCTCACTGAGCTCCAAACCACATAGATAGCATTGTATATCAACACCATAGACAAAAAAATTCAAAGTTTTCCAGTGTGGTGTGTATGGACATATTCACTGTCATCTAAAGTAGTTACACGTATTTTCCATCTTGTGGCAAGTTTAAAGTGAATTCATCCACCTGGAGGATGGATAAAGTGAATTCATCCACCTGGAGCAAGAGCAGAATGGTGTCCTCTTACAATACCCAGTGTAAATACACTGCAGTCATCATGAATATGTAGGAGGTGTTTTAAGCATGACAGCAGTCTGCTTGAGAACAAATATGTTATTTGAAGAGGTTAATTAAAAACTTACTTTTGCAGAAAGATACCTGCAGGACATCTAGTTGTTTCTTCATTACATATGAATAAAAATGCACTCAAGTCTCCCTATAAAACATATACAGTGCAGTGGCAGAACTGCACATTTTAACTGCTTGAATAAATACCAACTCCAAGTTTGTTGCTCCTACTTCAGATTTTAAATCTTGTCTGTTTTCTCCCAGGTGGATCAGATGGCTTAATTAAAGGTACTGCTTTGTTCATTTGCTTGACAATCACAATTACTGTTATTATAAATATCATGCTGCCTGTTGGTTTCCAGACAACTTTCAGATATCAATAAATTTCCAATCAAGTCATGCATATAGGCATGAAAAGGCAGCTCTTGAAAGCCAAATAATTCTACAGTAAAAGACACACTCCTTCCCTCTCCTCTCAAGGTAATGCACTGTGTACATTCCTAATCTTTCTGCCTCTCTTGCTAGTTAACTGTGACTTGCTGTCTCTGTGCATAAAGATTAAAACTTGAATTAAAACATTACTTGGGGACTTGAATTACCCACTATGGATTTGCTGCCCCTGGACTTGACCCACTCCCCCAGCAGAAAATACTTAGAGTATTTTAAAAAAAAATCAAGCTGGGACAGGGCCTCCCATTTGGTCCCTAATACCATCTGGGAACATAATAACTCAATTCATTTTGCCCTCCGATTAATGGAGCAAGCTCACGTATTATAGGAAGCACTTTAATTCCCTCTGATGTTTTCATTATGAATTCCTTTGTGGCAGAACTCATTTGCAATAATGCATGTGTAATTTTGGAAACCAAAAGGAAATCCTGTAGCCTTCAGGACATTATTAACCTGCAGAAATGCTGAGGCACATGTAGAACTCAAATATGCTAGCACCAGCAACCTCTTGAAACATTTTAAGAATAAAATTGGTAAGTAAAGCTACATTTTGCTACTGGGAAGTTAAAATGGCTGAAGTAATAATGATTAAAACCCTAATGGTATTAGTGACACTTAAGCTGTCTCTCAGATCATTTCTAAGGATTCAAAGATATACACTGAAATATTTAAAAATGTTCAGTAAGTTTATTATCTAAAGACATTTGGAACTGAATAATCTGCACCAGTAATAGACTTTCCCTTTCTCTCTTTTTTTCCCTGCATGGTCCATTACGTTTCTTTTTTAAACAGTGTTTGTCATCCACAGATATAAGACCTGATATTTTTCCAAAGCAAGAAAATCAGTCTTAGTTGATTTATGCTTCTTTTAATAACTACACACTGCTGTATTTTGAAGCCGATGTCGTCTCATTTCATGCAATGAGTCCAAGACTATTGTCTCCAGTAATTTATGGAGTTATATAAAATAATCAGTGTCAGATTTCACTTTGAGGCGTTGGCATAACTCTGGATTTGATAACTCTAACTCTCTGTAACAGGGTAAAATGCTTTTATGTATACTATTCACAATAAATGTAATCAGGGGCTGGTTAGGAAGTTAAGGAAACTTCCCTGTCTGACCATTTGGGGGGCACTCTGGGCATCACGCTCCCACCATCAGAGATTTTTAACTGCTAGGCCCAAGTCCGCTTCACAACAGAGAGCTCCAGTGAGCCAGCAGGTGCCTTGCCTGCCTCCCAACTCACCCCACTCTCACAGTCAGACAACCTTTCCTGACCAGCTCCACCCTGGGCTTTCCATAGCAGAGTCTCAAATCTCTGGCTCCTTTAAGTGATTTTATCATGGTGCAGCAGTAGAACAGCTTGAGCTGGCTGTCTCCAAGGAGGGACCTTGGGCTTTTATACCCTCACAGTCTAAGTGTGTGATAGTCCATGATTTCCAGCTGGGCCATCGGCTCCTGCTGTGTCTCTGGGTGTCTGGTCACCTGCCTGGTGACACAGGTCCCTGTGTGCCTTCTTGTACAAAGAGTTGGCACCGGGTCACAGTCTCTTGCCTCGAGTTCCCACCAGCCAGAGCTCTACCTGCAGCTCACACTGAGCTACCTGCACTTAAGGTATTCCTCAGCATTCACTAACCAGCAGCTGCAACTTCCATCCACTGTGTGAGAAATAGTAGGGACCAGAAGAAACCAGAAGCATCACTAAGAAGCATTTTTGTCTGCTTATGTCAGCCTTTTTTTATTTTAGTAAAAATCAAGCATGGAGGTGAATGTGAATGTGAATGTGTACAGGGCAAAATTCACCTTTGGTGTCCTATCTCCAAATGCACTAGAAGTTTGAACTGAATATGCATGATTTCTCTGAGACACAAATGTGAAATAACTTGTCCTTCACTGGTTATCATTTATTCCCGACAAAGTTTAGCTGTCAGGCACGAGATTTAAGCAGTTGTACAGTTTGTTTTGTAGCACTAGTCGTATAACTGCAAATACCACTCTTACTAATAGTAAACATCTAATGTCATTAAGAACATCTTTGATTTCTTGACAATAAGACTGTCCTGTAGGAGGCTCAGTTTGACTTCTGAACTATGCAGATACGGTACAAAATAACGAATATAGTGACAATCCTGGTTTCTGGATACCTGGTCCAGCTCCTTGGGTTCTTTGAATAAACTGGTGCAAAATACCTAAATTCACCTATAATGTTAATCACTGCTAAATTAATTTTATTTGATGCTGTACCATTTCAAAAAAACAATCCAAAATCCTATAGAGAAGGTCAGCATTGGGTATGAAACCACACTGAAATGAAAATATTAGAACAGTAGGACAAAAGATACAAAGATCAAGGAGCAGAGCCTCATTAAAATAATTGTATTGTTTTTATTTCTGAAGTACTAGCTGTTTGAAGGACTGGTTGATGAAAAATAAGCAAGGCTTAACTTCCAGTCTCATGCTATGATCAGTCATTTTCTCTACAAAGATGTGATATAGGTCTGTCCAAAAAGCTGGAGTTCGAGTTCACACGTGTGTGAATTGACACAGGCAGGTGGCCAGAACAACCCCAAAACCACGGCTGAAATGAAAAGAGTAAATTTGTTTCATTACCTCGCTAACTGGAGGATCCCGAAGCCGCACGCGGGCAGCAGAGACACTCCAGTGGGAATGCCGGCACCGCCAGGCACCGTCAGGCTCAGCCCAGTCCTGGCAGGCAGCAGGGCTGCTCTTTGCACCCATTTATCAAGGGCCCACGTGCATGGAGGTTACCAGCATGCTCTGATCTCCTCTGTGCCTTTTGTGATCTCTGAGCTTTGGGCTCTCTCCCAAGACAGGGAGCTTGAGCACGTCCATGAGAGGGCCCTCAAGTCTCTGCAAACACCTACATTATATCTATACAGAGATTCTACTTCTCAAAACCAACAGAGTGTTAATATCTGCCGGCCAGGCTGTTCCCAGCCTGGCTCGCAGGTCAACGGGGTCCGATGCCCGCGTGAACCAGCGACTGAGGGATTGATGGTAACTGAGGTTTGCGTGCCTCAGTTTACCAGTACAGCCCAACGCCTCCTCACAGCATGTAGGCATGCTGTAGCCAGCAGCGGAAGGTACGGAGGAAAGAGTGGAAACTCTGTCAGCTGCATTCCAAGTTTATTTTCTCCTGCCCTCGAGAGGGCAGGGGCCAGTTAGCTTGAAGGGGAGCTAAAGCAGAGAGACCCCGGTTGTTCTCTCGCAGAGAGTTTTAAGGTGTTACATCATCAGGTAGAGATAACAGAATTGACCAATCATGAAAGAAGGTACATGATAGTAAACCAATAAAGACCCCTCAGGGGAGAAACAATATCAAACTAACAAGTAACAAGACAGCTAGAGGGTGTTTCAAACCACTCTGGCCTGTTACCGGACTTGAAACTTCTGTGAGTGACATGCAAGGGGTATGTTGCTATGCTATAGGACAGCAACAACAGAGGATAAAGAGCTGTAGGCATTTCCACTTCCAAGTAGGTTTCCATCACTGATATTCTCCAAGCCCTGGTATTCCCAGCTGCAAGGTCACTTGAGCAATTCTACCACCCTCTTCGCTATTCTTCCACTTTTAACCTTTTCCTGCCAACAATATAAAACTGCTTTTCTCAAAAGCCAGTTTAATTCTGACATCCACATGAAGTAGAAACCTTCCCAACCTTCCTGTGAACTGAAAGACCTCCTGGATCTCAGCTGCTGAGTCATGCTCAGAAATCACAGGACCTGGAGTGGCAATCATTACATCCCACTTCAAGTGCTGGCAGGTCACACACACTCTCTTTGTAGCCAGTGGTGAGAAGTCCTGTAAGGCACAGGTATTTTGGGTCGCTCATGCTCTAAACCCTCATCTGTCTGTAAAGGGAGCCCAGGCCAAGTGACTGAGAGGTAAACATCTATCCTGCACACATGGTCAGCTCGTGTCCTGGACAGGTCCAGGCTGCATGGCAGCACGCATAGAGCCTCCAGCCTTCTGAACCTATCACAGGAGCCTAACTTGGAGCTGCTTTGCTCAAAAATCCACCTGTGTGCTGGAGCAGTACCTTGATGCCTCTTGTAGGCACAGACTGTGTCCATAACAGTAAATGAAGCAGTGCCAGCCAGCGCTGCAGGACCCCAAATGTTTGTACTGCTAAACTGTTGGAGACATTCAAGGCATGCTTTTAACTCTAACTGGCACTTCCCCAAGCATTTTCCTCAGGAAAATGCAACAGCCAGTACAAGCCAAGTACAGATCCTGAAAGGCTCAGCTAAGAGAACAGTTACACTCTCTTCTGGATGAGGGAATAAATAATCTGAGTTTGCCTTAATGCCATAGAAGGATCCTGGATCTGCTTAATTTACAAGACAGTCATAGAAATCTGGATCCCCAGACCTAGTCCTGGATTTCTTGAGGGCTCACTGAATCCATGATGCTTCAAAAGAAATATTTCAGGCTGTTGACACTAATGCTTTCTAATGAAAGCTGGGTTTGTCAGGTATCCTGGGCATAGCTGTTGCCAGATCAGTCACTCTGATTCAGAAAAAAATTATTCTCATCTTTAAATGGGAAAACTGAAATTTATCTCACTTCTGAACCTGAAATTTATCTTATTTTTGACTGAAGGAATCACTAATAATGATGTAATTCAGTCTCTAGAGTTCACTCAGACCTTGGTCTTATCTAGGATAGTCAGTAAAAGTGTCAATCAACAGACAAATGTTCACGAGGAATGGAAATAAATTACTGAATCATTTAGGATTGGTTATTAAAACCATAATTTTCTATCACAATTGAACCTAGCTAAACTGAAACTGGTACCTAAGACCAGTCTTCTTTGTTTTAATTTACTTCAGTCATTTCAAGCATCAGCTTAAAACTGCTTTATCTTAACTCTCTTTTCCACACACTGAAATTTTTATCTAGCTTTGATCGTATCAGTAAATCATCTCAATGTCGACTTATTCTGATGTTTATTCAGGTTTTGTTCTATATCAATTAGTTCAGTCTTCAGGGATGTTGGAGCTGAGACTAAATTCAGCTTTTTAAAGGTCAATGCACAGCCGCTCTACAAGTTATTTATACAGAATATTCACAGGAAATTAATTGCATAAATGCATGCACTTTTAGTAAATAATCCATTTCATACTGCTTTAAGAAATGCATGATTGACATGAATATGTCTCTTGGCATATTAATCTGCTTTATAAATACTGGAAATCATAATTACTGGAGGTAAAATGGCCATAATACAGATGGAGAAAATATGTTAAATAGAAAACTACTGTCTGTGAGTGAAATCTAATTATTCTCAAGAAGTCTCAATCCTGACATTGTAGAAACCATGCAATCCCTTCTGAATACAACTACAGATTGTAAAGTCAGTACTTTTCCCTTCTGATGGTAAAATTATTTTTATCCAACACTTCAGCTTGGCTTCAACTTTGTGTATCAATTTCCTTAATCTTTGCCTTGTCACTGAATTTTTATTAGGGAGAAAGTGAAAGGCTTTTAATTGGAAGCAGCACTGTGTGATTATCTGTCACTAGCCTGTTTTCCCATAGAATAATGCTCAGGAGAGAAAGGGTTAATAATTCTTTGAAAGCACTTGGGAGCATGCACAAGGAAGGGTGAGAAAGCTGATGTTATACATCGACTGTGAGAGCATTAGGGGAAGAGATGACACTGGATGAGGACAGGAGGAGACTGTCAGGCCACAGAAGAAAGAGGAAGAAAAATACCTTGTCTAGGTAGCACCACCTTCATCTGGGCACTTTACCTGTTCTTTCTTCAAGCACTAGGAAAATAACTGAAAATTTTCAATACTCCAGAAAATGCACTTACCCTGTGCTGATTGTACTACAGCAGATTTAGGCAGAGACTATGATCACAAAAAGCATTCCCCAGGCGCTCTCCTCCCCTGTTACACAACTGTGCATTCCCGTACAGTCTCCACGCACACTGAGAGCGAAGCCTGGTCACACCTGCTCACCAGAAGGACCAGGTTTCTGGGACACAGAGGTAAAGAGCTGTCCTGTGTGCAAGTCCTGTGTTTGCAACCCAGTTACACGATGCATGACAGAACAACCCCTCTTTGCTGAGCAGACCTGTGGCAAAGCTCGGCACCATGCCCTACATGGAGCATAAGCCACACTCTCGCTCTTTCAGAACCAAAACCAGGATATCCTAATGGGAATCAGACTTAGTTTAAGAGGTCACCTCTAGGCAGCTTTCAGATGCTGATGAATGCGTTCATAATGAAGAGCTTGCCTAGCAAGGAACAACAAATAAATTATTGGTATTTGTGACTTCAAAGGTACACACCACTCTGCTTTCTTGCAGTAGATGCTAGAGCTCCCTGTGTCTTTGTGGCATTCTTATGCTATTCATAGGTGGAAATAGATGCATACCTGATTCTAATAAGTGACATTTGTTGCTAGGGTAGGAGGTTTTCACAGGATTATATGCAAAAATAAAACATAAAATAGGAGCCTTAGCTCCTTGACATAATCCTTTCCTGACGGAGTTGAGACTTCGTTTTTGTTATTGTGTGAGCTCAGCAGATTCAGCCTAAGCACAGCTCATCAGCTTTCTATTTCTGCTGTCACTGGGTAAGCATATGTCACAATTCACTGAACACCTCAAAGTCGTTTACCAGCCCCTTCTTAAATCAGTTCTGTAACAGGATTTTCCACAGGTGATGCAAACTACATGCTGGCAAGTTCACATTATTAAGCTGCCTAAAAGTCCTGCCCTGGGCCGGGACAAAGGGTATGCATGTTTTGCTCCATGTGTTAAGTATTCACACATGATAGTCCCAGAGCCAGAACACTAAAGTAAAAGGAGGTCTCTGTTACTTCTGTAGGAGGAAAGCATTTCACTCCAGAAGGCATCATCTATGGGAACTGCAGAATTGCCTCAGGGATCACTCTGAAGTTTACACAGCACACTCATAGACTGACACACGTGTGCCAGCCCGAGCTGTCAGACACTGCCCTCCCCCTGCCTGCAGTCCCTATGGATGCTACCAGGACACTGGGCCTGGACCAAAATGCTTGGCCCTCAGCAGCCTGTTTCTTGTCAAGAGCGTCACCAAATGAGTCAGAACTCTGGGGTTGCCTCCTTTCTGGCCAGGCAGGAAATATTGAGCTGAGTTTGTGACTGAAAAAGGTAAAACCCAGTGAAAGGGGTCAATGCAACATGGAAAGAAACTTCCTCGGGCTGACAAAGGCACTCAGGCCTGGTGCCAGCTGAGGGGCTCAGCCCTACAGCTGCTGAAAGACCAATGTCAGGAGTAGTATTTAGGCAGCGGTTCTCCAAAAGGAGCGAGGAGTTTGTGGGCTGGCAAGGTGAACCCTTCCTTCAGCTGAAATCACAGAAGCAGGAGCTTTCTTCAAAGGCAAGAAAGATGATAATCATCCATGTCCATCCCAATTTCTTTGAGAATTTAAACAGTTAAGCAGATTTAGCAAGATATATCAAACCCAATTCCAAAAATGCCATATAACCCATAGATGAGAAAACTTTTTAGCAGAGCTTCACGACCCATGAAATGGAACCTTCTGGGCAAGAAGGCAATGGTTTCTGGCACAAAGTGGGGTCTGGGAATAGCCTGAGAATAATGGCAGGCTAGATATGAGTAAACTCAGCCTTGAAATGCCAAAGAAGGAGAGGTATGGATCAGGAAAGAGAGGATAGAAGTTGATTTAACAGTTGGCCTTGACATAAACCTTCACCTGACTGGTCCTTTGACAACAAGGATCAGTTCATGGATTTAGGAATAGCTGTGATTTCATTCTCTTAGACACACGGGCAGACTCTAGGACAGACCATTTAAATAACTTTAAATAATAAGGGCAAAGCATGCTTTTACAAACATTATATTTGACCAGTTTGTGTAATTGTTAAAAAAAATTCTCTGTTTAATATTCTAGAGGGCTTCCATGGGGGTCTGTGGTAATGAAGAAATCCTGGGAAGTAGATTACTTGACTCTGTTTCTTTCCTAAAATGTGGTCCTGAGTAAGACACTAGCTGAAGTCTCTAATGAAATACCATCTTTATTTCCTAAAGGACCTGTAATTGAACTTAGCCCAGTTACTGCTGCTGGGCTGTAACACACTGCTGTACAAACTTTTGACACATTTTATGCTCATTAAGTTTTCTTTAATTTCAAAGATGCCTAGGACATCTTTTCACACAAACAGGATAAATATATGGTAAATACATACAAAAAACCACTCAATTCAATTCCTTTTAAGGGAATGATACATGTGATACAAGTACATAGGCCGATTTTGTTGTGTGGATGGGTAAAGTGCAAAACCACAGATATTCTCTGTTTTTATAAAATAGATTTTTCTTTGATGCTCCTAAGAAGTCCAAATGTTGCTGACTTCAGTACTACAGCAATTATTCATATCATCATACCAATAAACACTGAAAAAGCTTGGTCCTTAAATGCACTCCTCAAAGACGTGAAACACATAATACAATCAGTTGCACATGATCAAGCAGGTGTTTAGTATGGACTTCAATGGCAGCTTGCATCTCTAGATGCAATAAGCTTTTGATATGTGTATCAAAGCACAATGGTAATGAGTGTGCTCACTGAATTACACCTTGGTACCTCAGGTACATTTCCCTCCCCTGAATGTTGAAGTGTTTAAATAGAACTTCAGCAATAGCACTAATTAGCAAATTGCTGTGTCTGAGTCTCAGCATTTAACTCTATTTTGTATTAGTTTGAGAGCATCACCAACTCTGCTCTTGTGCACTCTAAGTTCTACTCGTGGCCCATCCTGACGCACTAACGGTTGATGTACTGCTTAGACATGGGGTTAGAAAATGAGACAATCTCTTGTTGCATCATAGCTAACATGAGTGTCATATATGACCTGTTAAAACTAGCTTTTTGCACTAATTGTCCATCAGCACACCATCCCTAATTACCAAAGTTGTTAAAATAAAATTATTATTGTTTCTTAATGTTAGTCAAAAATGTTAAAAGCAACAAAAGGTCACTCCAAGTTGCCACAAGCTGATCCTGAGCGTTCCTCTGGAGTGACCAGTTTCCCCTTCTTAAAGGTTTTAAATATTTTGTTTATTAAGGCCACTCTATCCACCAGAAGCTGATCCCAAGCACTCCTTTGGAGTGGCCATTCTCTCCATTTGTAAGATTTTTAGTGTCATAAAGTTCTGGAAAGTTATACATGATATATGCAGTTCTAAGAGTTTATGAATGTTAAAAGTTGTAAGACCTTATATATATTTAAGTATGTGATTGTTATGGGACAGCAAAGACTAATATAGATTGTATAACTTATGTTTTATTCAATGATTGAACTGTATAAAATCCAAAGTTAAGCCAGCTCCACTAGGCTTCCCAACTGCCACTTTCTAAAAATAGCTCCTCACTGACACCCCTGTAACTGGGCTCCATGGTAACCAGAATTTTAATGAGGGACTTTCCCGCCTTTAAGCCAGGAATAACATCATCCCCTAGACACAAGAGCCGATTGGCCGGGGAAGATTACTTCATGGGACAATACCACCAATCCCGCTGGGCCATGGAGGCTGGACAGGGGCGGTCAGGGGAGGAGCCAACACCTTTATAAGGACCTCCAGTGGGGGGTGCCTCGCTTTTTCGCCTTTTTCACCTCTGTGCATGTGGAGGTTGGTGGTGGAGAAGCCCGGTGCTGAGCTGCTGGCCTTTTACTCTCGAACCAAGAGCTATTAGAATTTCTCCTTGAGCCTTAATTCCTAAGGTTCACCTCGGCGCCGTACAGCTCCTTGCTTCGGGCAGCCGTGTGGCTGCCTGGGTGTCCAATTTCTGCGCCCAGACTTATATTTTTTATTTTTACCTTTTTAATTTTGAGGATTTCTAATTTTGGCTTTTGTTGTTAATAAACGTTTTTACTTTTTCCACAACAAAAGCGAGTTGTCTCGTTTTTATGACAATGAGGACCACTGATAAGTCTGTGGGTGCTTAACAATGCTGACAAAACTGGCCAGAAGTGTCTTGTCTTTCCATGGCTCTTAGTTCCATTGCTTAACCACATTTGTAGGTTTATCAGTGTTGTGTGCCTGTCAGAGATGTTGCAGGAGGCTCTAGAGAGCAAACAAATTAGGGACAAAACATGACATACAACTGTCATTGGTTTTGAAAATAAAGTCTCCATTTTTTCTTCATTGTAATTCTATTATTCCAGTGGAAAGTTAATTTTACACCTTACAAACAAGCTTACTTATGCAAAAGATGATTTGGCAAAGTTAAGTACTCCTGAATTCTGCCAAAACATTGATAATTTGCCTGAAAAGAAACAACATTGTTTTCTCAATGAGGCTTGTTTAGAGGGGTATATATATAAAGTATTATTGATAAGATTTACCTGTAGCAGCACTAGGAATTGGTTTGACTAGCAAAAACAATCAAACTGGTGTAGCATTCTTGACTTCAAGCTGACTCATTTGTGTCCTTCATGAGTGTGTTCTTCACTTACCCAACTTGATGCTATACTAATCTACCATTCTGCAGTTCCATTCCAAAAATAAAGAGGATTTTTTTGGTGTTAATATTTTCCGTTTCCTCAATATTTGTCTTTGCTTCTTCAATATTAATATAGTCTCATTGTTTTTTAAGGTCAGAATGATTGTTCTGGTGCAAAGTTTTCTTTCTGATACTTTTCCAGCCTAATTTCATAAACATTTAGAAGTTGCACACTCATCAAAAAGTGTTAGTGTGCCCCTACCACGGTTTCTGCATATCTGACGTGTTACTCTGGAGTTCCTTAGCTTTGCTGCCCAAAGCTGGACTGATACAATTCCTTACCACTGAAAAGTTCCAGAGTGGTAACAATTTTAAAAGCAGCAGTATGTCAAATGCGAGCCTCTAGATCTTTAACATGAAAAAAGTCTATGAGACACTTCCTACATACTACTCTATGAACCTAACTTGCTCTTTTTAGTTTGTGCTGATGAAGGTTATTTCTGTAAGAAGAAGGATATGCTGTAACTGGTGAAGATTTGTAGCTACAGTGCTGTCCTCTAGATTTCAAAAGATTTGAAATAAGAGGGTTTCTTCCTCCCACATTTGAAATCTATACTCAGTGAAACTGGCTGAGGTATAGAAATCAGCAAAAAAACCCCAATTTGTTACTGAATAAATAACAAGTGTCAGCTATTTCCAAAGAGAAGAAAAATAATTGCAGAGAGCCTCTACCATAAAACCTTAGTCCTGAAACAGAGCAAGAATGAAAGGGTTTTGGACTGTTTCCTGCCATTTCCAAGTGCAGAACCTGCACACTGCATGAATTCTGCATGGAGATCCTCTGCTGGAAGTCAGCAAGAGACAATAACTTCACGAGACAAATAGCTGTTTCCATCCAAAGAATAATGGGTGCACTGCTTCTAGAAGTGTATGTATCCTGCATGTCCCAGAACAGCTTCTTAATATTACTCCTATTGTTCCTATTTCCAATACTGAAAATTAACCAGGGTATTTGGAAATAGTGCTACTACATGAACTTTTAAAGGTGAGTCTGTAAAGCCTAACTCTGTTGAATTTCGATTTCAGAAAAGCATGTGGGCAATTAACTTTCATGACAGAATTGTAGTTGGGAAAGACTAATAGTGACAGGAAAAAAACCAAACAAAACCACAAAGAGGCAAACACAAAGCACTTACTCTCTGGGTAAAAGTTTTCTTTTGAAATTTTAAAATGAGGAATCAAAGGTTCTTTTGGTGTTTTTTGAGCAATTAGTTTCTTAACAGAGGAATTTAATAACCATGACCAAAAAAGATTAAGTACTTTAAGGGAGATTTTTCAGGGAAAAAAAAAGAATATAGCTTCTTGCGAGACACTTTCCACACATTCCAGATAAATTATTTCCTTCTGGAAAGAAATTGTCAAAAAATTAGAAGTAGACAACATCTTTCTCAGGAACAGTTCAGATACCTGCACTATAAATACAGAAAGGTATACAAGTATTAAGTTCCTCAAAGAAGACAAATTCTTCCACAAAGTTTCATCATTCTGGCTGACTACAGTGCTAGGGCAGGAGTAGCACGTTACAAACACATTTTTCAGGTAAAATCTTGACCCAATTCAAAAATCTTTCACTGTCTCCATTTAGACTACAATTGCACGTTGGAATGGTTATATTTTATACTGAACTACCCAAAACCTTTGCAGTAGTTTTTATTTTTAAGGATATGCTACTGATAATCGGCTCAAGGACCAGACAAAATTTCTATCTATGTAGAAATTATAATGATGTTGTTCTACAACTCATGTCAGATAATATAATCCCAGTGCAAGATAAAGAAAATTAGATTATTTATCTTTTATTCTTTAAGGATATGCTAGCATTAAAATAAATAAATAAATAAATAAATAAATAAATAAATGTGCATTGCAGACAATTGATAGTTAAACGAAGAACACAACAAGAAAACCTTTCAATAAGGAGGATTTCTGTGTAGTTTGCCTCTCATTCCTTTGCTTTCTAGTCAGACTTCTAATAAACTAATGGCATACCCATAAGTTGTATAAAATAAGAAATGTGCTATGTATTATAAAAGAGATATTTTATGGTTCGAGGTGACCACTGCAAACAAATCTCATGTGCAAAAAACTCACTTTGAAATTGATTTACTGATCTCATTTTAAAAGTTGCATTAAAAATATTTGCTTATCATTTGGATAGTGCAGCTCTAATAACAGCATATTTAAGGGTGGAACATCCAATATTCTAGTCCAATGACATCACAGAATCACAGTGTTAACTAGGTTGGAAAAGACCTTTGATATCATCAAGTCCAACCTATGACCTAACACCACCTCATCTACTAAACCATGGCACTAAATGGTTAGAAATGAAGAGATTTTGAAAAAAAATACAGGGGAAATCACTACAAGTGAGCTTAACACTTTAGCTCACAGTTTACACTCAAATTCGTGCAATGAAACCACCAACCCACTAAAGTATTTGAAGGAACAGACTCCATAAGCTTCATGCAACTTGGCTGAAGAAGGGTTGTGGACAAACTAACAGCACAACCATTCCTAATTAGAGCTGAAATGCCAGGTTTAAAAAGCAAGAACATCTTCTCCTGCAGCTGGTGAAGTGACAACAGAAAAGGAATGTTAACAGTATCTCAAACTGTCATTTCTGATTTAGCATTAAATGTAATTTCAATGGTATGCTAAAAGAATATATCCATGCCCAAAGACCTTGAGCAATCATATATTAAATAAAACTGCTTGATGAAATTTTAAGTCTGCCCCTTTGCACCACATTTAAGTTTTCTATTAATCTATCCTTTTATATTACAAAAAAACTCCATAAATTTTATCCATTTATTAGATATCATTGAGAGATATATTGAGTGTAGAATACAATGGAACAGAATATTCCCTGTTACTAAGCATAAAATGGGAAAATTTCTTTGATCTTCAAATTCGCTGAAATGATTATTATTTCCTTTATATCAATGCAGCTATCAGAATTATTAAGAGGACCAAGTTTTTCTGAATAATACATTAAGCCCAAGAAAATATTTTTAAATCTGAAATCCTAACTGGTGAAATAACCTGAACAGGTCCTGATTTGTCTGTCTGGTAGTTAACCAAGAAGTTAAGAACTATTACTGTACCAGATTATCAGGAGTTCAGGCTTTATTTATGAGAAAAAGCCTGATACAACTGAATTATGATTAAAGAAACTGAAGGAATTCGTGATTCTGCCTTTAATGGTGTGTATTGGAAGATGCAAGGTTACTTAGTCACCCTTTTGTTTTTTTCTAATCCAAAAAACATGCAGGTGGGACCGGAAGTGCATTGCCACACAGTTGTTTTCCTTGTAATTCAATAAGGAACTGCCAACTGGTTTGTTTACTGGAAAGGTCAAAAGGCCAGAGGGGAAATTAGAAGGGATAACAGTGCATAGCTGAATCCTTAGTCATTAAGATGAAAGGTGCTTTCAGCATTTTCACCACAGCTAAACAGAAAAATATACTTTTCTTTTTTTTTTTTTTAGATACAAATTGTCCATTCTGGTGATATTGCATCACAATCCTTTTCCAGGATGCTCATCCAAACTAGACAGCTGCGTTGTCCACTGAAGGCACTGTGCTTCATCCTGTGGTGAGTTTCTGTTTTCTTGGCATGCTTGAGAAAGCAGCTTCTCATGGAGGTAGAACTATACCAAAGCATTGAGAGGAGTGATTGTGTAAGCCTCCCTCACAGAAAAACAAGACTAGCGCTGGCCAAAAGCATTGGCAAATACTGGGTCATAAAATAAATGTAGCATGATGTCAGTCTGGATGGAAGGAGCTGGAAACTGCCCTCATTCCACATTTGGAAAATAGCTTCAGTGGAAGACTGTTGAGAAAAGGAGATATTTTAGAAATGTTGACTCACTCTGTTTTGACATTTCATTTAATGTCAACTTTTATTTTTGTTTTGAAATGGTATTTTTCATTCCCAAATTGCCTTTTTCTAAAGGGAAAGTTAACAAACATTTCAACTGACATCTCCAAAGATGTGGTTGTTTGAGGTTCTTTCCCAAACAGACTTCAAATTTACTTTTATTTCCAACCAAAGCAAGAAGTCTCCTAAATGATCAGGTTTAATTAAAAGGCTTAGAAAGCCAAAGCCTGCGGAAATCTTTGAATTATCACATCAGAAGATTACGACAAGAGCACAACGTTTTGTTATTAAAAAGAAAAAAATCATGAAAGGGCTCCTCTCCTGTCTCTTGTCTTTTCCTTCTCCCAAATCTCAGTAATTTTCCTCCTTTATCTGGGATCCATTTTCTCAGTTATGTTTGTAAGCAGCAAGATCTGTCTCCAAGCAGCACTTTTGCTGATATCTTCCTCTTCTCACAGTAAATCAATCAACTCCTTCCATGGAACTTTTCTGTATTATAAGGTCTTCTCTATCCTTACCACCATTTCAACCTGGTGGATGTCTGGATTCCAACTCTGCTGGACCCCGGTCAATTCCACATCCTCTTTCTGAGTGACACTATGGCCCAGTTCAGTAAGATGTTAATGGTGAACAGTGAAAATAATTAAGCAATCCAAGCGTTCATACACGTAACTAATTAGTCTAGGAGAAGCAGGAAGCAGACAGTATGTTCTGAATAAGTTCTGTTAATGAAGAATTGTCTGACAGAGACAATTCTAATTGCACCATGGTATGTCTAATCTAATTATGTTAATAGTTTATTTGCATTCTAAATCATCTCTGTCAGCTCAGATATGGAAATCTGGTAATATCACACAGTGCAAGTGAAGTCTAATGAGATACATCTCTCTTCCCTGACTACTCGTTCTATCTGAGCATGAGTGTTGCATTGCTCTGAATACTAGGCCAGTTGGGAATTCCTTGACAAAAATGCTCTTTGAGTATTTTCCTTGGGAAAGACCAGTTCATCACAGAAAAGTTTTTGCAGGAACATATTTGAGAGACTCCTCAGGTAGGTTGTTCTCAGTTGTTCCTCCTTTGGGACTTGCAGTTAGTGGTATTTTGGAGTACTTCTAAGGCCAGGACCAAAAGATTACCATTTGCATAAGGACTATTCATACCACACTGATTATTTTTCATATAAATACATTCTTAACACCAACTCTTAGAATAAGCCCTCACCAGCCAAACCTATTCTTCGTTGTAGTAGATAGAGCAACCTCATTAAACAACTGAAACACCTACTCTACATCACTTAAGGTTGGTGGAGAGAAGGTGGATGCAGTATTTGAAAGATTCTGGAAGTCAAGCGATACTGACTATTAGGAAAGGTAACCCAAGAGCCTGAAAAGTTATAACCTATACCAGTGTTTGACTGCATGATACTGCAAACTTCTAGGCAGAAAATTATTCAGAAAAATTGAGAGTATTCCGAGCAATAAAAATGGTCAAGGAATAAGGGAGGACAATTTCTTGACAGAAAACCAGACAGTCAGACTGGACTGAGGAAAATGACCAGGTGCCATGTAACAAATGGTCATGTTAATTTCAGCCCTTACAGGTGGACTATTACCAATTATTTTAAAAGCATATCATAAAGATGTGTTTAACTTCATTTAAGAAATTTAATTTTTAAATCAGTGTAGGCAACCAAAAAGTAAAAATAAAAGTAAATTCCTTCAGTACATCATCAGGGGCAGGAAGATATAATGCATCTCAAAGGTAAAATAAATGACAGCAATCACAGAACTCCTGTATTCTGTTCAAGTCACATGTATTCAGAGCTGCATAACTAAAAGGTGTCATGTCATACTGCAACAGCCAACACTGAAACATCCCAGAAACTGCTTAGATATCTAGGCAGTCAGCTAAGAAACTTCAGGTGAGAGAGATTGTTGGAACACTGGGTTTAGATAATTTCAATCTTTCAGTGCTGACAGGCAATGAACTTCAAAAGTACACTACATTTGACCTTAGGCTTCCTAGATTATGTAATAGCACTGAGATTGTTGCTGTGTAATTAAAGTTATGTCACTAGGTGGAATATGTAGAAATGTAGAATTTAGGTTCATGGAATATAGTAATATATATTTGTAACAAGATGGAGGATTTTGGGTGTGGGTTTTTACTTCTTCTTTCTTCTTCCTTCTTCACAAACCTAGGTGTTCTGGTATTGGGTCAAAAAACCCGCAGTGCAGACCATGAATAGTTAGTTATTGGGTTATAAGTAAAAATAAACTACTTGGCATTTTATAATTGGGTGATTTGGGCTTTAAATGCCCTTGAAAGTTAGAACTTGGAGCCATTTTCCACCCTGCTAAATAAGAAGTTACTAAGTTACTAACTAAGAAGTAACTAAGAAGAACATTCCATGCAGCTTTACCATAGATAAGAAAATAATAAACAAAAGAATAGAAGAAGGAAGCCTGGTGTCTCCTGCGTCTTAAGCCAAACTCTGAGTAAAAGAACTTGTGCACCCAGAAGCAAAACCAAAACAAGAGAGAAAAATCAATAAGAGATCCCAAAAGTATGTCCAGTCCTGTCAGGTGCGTGAGGATTTCAGAGCTTGGTTTACCCACACACACACACTCGAGAGACCATTTGGGAGTCTTTAGTGTATTCCAGCTGGTCTCCGTGGCTGTGGATATCCCATACACCTCTATTACAGATGTCAATCCCTTATGGAGGTGGCCCATAAGGGCCCTGGCATGCTATACTAGGTACCTATGTGAGCAATGGATATAAAGCCTCATAGCAAGCTGCAGGTCCCAGAAAGGCCAATCCTGGTTGGGATCACCAGGGAGGAGTTCCTTTAAAGGTCTGCCTCTACATCAGTCATTAAGGGAAGAGGGAAGCCTGTACAGAAAGTATTTCCATTTATGAAATGAGTGGAAGAACTCTGAGACTGGAGGAATCAGTTGAGTTACCATCCTGAGGTGCCTGCAGAGAAGTTGCATGTTCAAAGAAAATCAGACTGATGACTATTTCTGTAGAATAGTGGAGCTGTAGGTGGCAGCCCTGCATTCACAGAAAATCAAACTGATGAATTTTTCATCATAGACATAAACTCTGCTTTTGAGGTGTGCATGGAGAATGTTACCAGTGTCTTAATAACTGTAAGAAGAATTTTGTGTTGACCTTGAAAGAAGAGCTCTGAATGGCATTCTTGTTGAGACACAATCCAATTTGTCATTCCTTTTGTGCCATTAACCCAGACTTCTCCCGTTGACTGCCCTATCTGCAGCAGAAACATCTGCCTACCAACCAGCTACACAGTCCCATCTGTCTTCCTCATACCCTCTGTAGTTGGTAGTGTGAGTTACCAGCATCCTGGTTGATCCTTCTGGAAAATTTCTGCCCAAGGCAGAATATCCAAGAAATGTTGCACAACCACCGCAAAAGTTTTTGGGCCCCAGAAGCCTGCCTCACACGCAGCCGAATAGGAAGGGCTCCCTAGTTCCTGTATTTGGGCTGTGAGAGAAAATGACAGTGGAGAAGTGCCTGCAGCCTAAATGCTTTAAATAATCAAACTTCCATTATTATTGTCAGTTAACTGACCAATGTTTGAAAATTTCCAGTAATTAATTTTATCTGTATCTGTGAAAAGACCTAGACGATCACTACTTCTTGTGTCAAAGACCAGGTTGTTTGAGAGGTACAGTGGAACGTTTTGAACACCATCTTCTAAATCTAACTATATGGAGACAGACAGTAAGTCACCCTTCAAGATGAAATTCTTAATGAGCAGTTTAACTGCTAAAGGACAGTCAAGAAAATTCAAAAGGGGACATATCAGAAAGAGAATTATTCTCTTCTCACTGCAGACTTTGTTTGCAATAGTTTTTCTGATCCTCAAAAAGTTTGACAAAGCCTTCCAAATAACTGCTGTGATTTAAGACAATGAGAAGCTTTATATGTGTACTATATATGTACTTCCTAACTTATATATGTACTAACGTGTGCAGTTTTATGCAAATGCAGACATATTTACTTATACCGTTCACACCCTCAGTATTGTTATATCCACCAGGCTACCAAAGTTTTCAGGGTGAGGTTAGTGGCTCTCTGAAGCTGTATGTGGAGAGTCAGTAAGAATTTTGCTTAGGAGAATGAACAATTCAAAGGTTTGATTGTACCACTGTGAACCAAGACTATATATATATATAGGTCTTCAAAATCTTTTCTGCTCAGATTGCATCTTCTTCCAAAATATATTTTAGATTTGAGGGAAAAAATGGCAATGGCTGGAGCATAAGAAAACCTTTCTGCATTTAGAGCCTGTGTTTATTTGTCTACCTTATTTCCTTATCTCTGCACAGATACCTAAAGCTAGTAAGCTGAGTA
The DNA here is from genome assembly GCA_013399195.1 of Dicrurus megarhynchus. Lineage (NCBI taxonomy): Eukaryota > Metazoa > Chordata > Aves > Passeriformes > Dicruridae > Dicrurus > Dicrurus megarhynchus. The sequence continues at coordinate 1,515,822 of VXAD01001103.1, forward strand.
GATAGGATTTTTTAAAATGGGAATTCACATGAGGGGAAAACTCTTTGGACTCTGTCATAAGGTAACCAACACTCTTGAGTTCATATGGAACTCGGTTGCACAAAAACAAAATGTATTTTGCAGATATAGGCCTTGATTCCACAAAAAAAGTACAGCTTTCGTCAGATAAATAAATGCATCTGCACATGAGTTCAAAGGCAAATGGGCCCACATATTTGCAGGACTGAAGTTTCAGTTTCATCCTTAATAGCGATAGCCCAAACCATTCTTCCAAACTTGTTTTATTTGGATTTTGCCCCTCTAAAAGATGGAGAAAATATCAGCAGCTCTGTAGGAGGACTTTTCTCTAAATATCTCTGACTGCTGTAGCTGTTTTGAAAAAGAAAATATATTCATTTCTGATAAGCACAAGGTCTTATTTGAAAATTATTTATGTCAACTGCTTTAACATTCTTCTATTAATACAATAGATTTCAGTGATACTACTGCCTCCATTTAAAGTTGATTGACAGTGGATAAGACTCATGTTTTGGTTACTTATAATTTCACTAATACTAACCATTAGTTTCAGCATTCCCCAGTCCTTCTGTTGTTTTTATTTCAGTTTAAAATTACTCAACTTTTCCACAGAACAAAACACTTTGTGTTTGTAACATTTTCGAGCCATTGTACTGAGAACCATCAGAGCCTTCCTGCTGGGGCAAAGGCATTGTAACACAGTGAAAGGAAAATTCTCCTTTACATCAAGGGCAGGCATTTTTCTCCTCATGCAAAAATTCATCCAAAGGTTCATATTCTGGGTTCCTCCCAAGAAACAAAAAATGTTTGCAGAGTGTTACTAAGACTAGGTCATCAGTAAACCTCATCAGTTCTTTCTTCTGCACATTCCACTTTAATAGCACATCTCCTTCTCTGTCATGCATTTCTCCAGAGACTACAGGAATTTCACCTCACAAGGACTCCAAGAGGTCCAGCCGAGGAAGTCTAACAAAAACAGTCCATTAAGAAGTTCTAGAGTCAAGTCAAGACCCTCTTATTTGCCCCCAATAAGGACAATAAATACTCCTATACTATTTTTCTAAAGGATTCCCTATGGGCAACAAGACTAACTCACATTGTATAATAGCCTTTTGTGTCTAGGAAATCTGTCATGTATTGTAGGAGATGGAAGACGTATTGAATGAAAAGCAAAAACAGGTTAAGGGAGTAAAATGGTGTCCTAGATAACTCCCTTCTACCCAGATGCCTACTACAGATGCCAAAAAAATAATTTATCATAAAAATGTTTGGTTGATAACTGTATTCCTTAGATTTTAAGGCTCGTTTTTTAGCCACTTGAAATCTGGCTGTGGAAGTACTGTATGCTCAGTCTTACAACTGAAATTAATCATAATTAAGTTCTTGGAATATAAAATATTTTTTAATGATAAATGCCCTGGAAAATGTATTTAAAAAAAAAAAAAAGGCACCAGGCTACAAAAACTCCTGTCATTTCTGAAGAAATATTAGTTTTAGTGTTTCAACAACAACAAGAAAGCATGGATAAGCATGGATTTTTTAAGTTTCAAGGGGAACAATTCAAGAGACACTCAGAACACGAAAATTCTGTTTTAAACCATTACTCTTTAGATGTCAGAAAATTAGTTCAAGGTCTCATAACTATTTGTCTTAGGGACTGATAGAAATGAGTTTAGGGGAATGAATAAATTTCTGAAAATACGAGTTGATAATCTGAGGCCCATTGAAATCTCTGTTTTTCAAACAGGATCAATAGTGAAAAAACCTCACTCACCCAATATTTGTTGGGAAACTGGAGCCCAGTGTTTTTGTGGCAAAATCACTGACCTCTACTACTACTTCACTTCAAGAGAACTCAGTTATCTGAAGCAATAATGTTATTTTTTTCCCTCTGTGGAACAGTCACCAGAAAACAATATATTGCTCTGCTTCATAAAAAAAAGGATACAATACACCACAGCACCCTAAAAGTATCATTGTAAACTGAAAAGTTCAGTTGGTCAAGAATATAAAACTGTAATTTCTTTTGTAGAAAAAAAAAAAATAAATTTTTTCCACAGGAAATGTTTTTATTCTTTTTTTCTCCTCTGTTTCAGTCAGAAGGAAATAAAAGCAAACATATTTCTTTTACATTTACTTGAATCTAAATATTTCAGTTGTCAAACTGAAATAAGCTACTGTTTGTCTTCTTTAATATACTACCCATTTATCCATGTAATAAAGTCCCTGAGTCTGGCAGAGTTGTTTTCCTCCTGCTGCAGTGGGGATGCAGGGGAGGGAGGAGGAATCAGAATGCTTATACTTAATTAAATACATAAATACGGGTATTTTTGAGGAAAAGACACACTTATTTGTGAGAAAGATTTATTTGTTATAGAGTTATATCATTTAGTCTCTTGGAATGTAATAATTGAGCTTTATACTTAAAGGACAAATATTTCTTTGCTGGTGCTTTATTTAACCAAGTACTAATAGAAAAGCCCATTAAGTTATTAGTTTATCCATTTTTATTTTATGTGACAAAGAGCAGACTGTAATTTATCTCTTCCTGAAGTTATAGGAAATATTGCTTTCTCCTGTAGCCATAATGTCAACACAAAAAGTACAACAAAAATAGAGTATCTGGCAAGCACAAGACAGATCTGGTTTTGGTGGTATTTTAATTACATATTTTACAAAAAGTCCACCTTCATGAGCTTGGACTTTTCAAGTCCATCTTATAAATAACTTCCCTGATGGAAATTACTCAGAGACCTACCTGACAGCACGAACAGCCCACACCTCAGCTGCTACACACCAGAATGGCTCACAGCTGAGGATCAGGACTAGCAAGAAACCTGAGGAGTGTGACAGAATGTTTCTCTAACACCTTCTATCCTCAGACCCTGTTGATCCAACTCTATTTTATTACAGCAGCAAAAGAGCAGCATAAATGGGATATCTTTTCCTCTTTAACAGGAATATTTTGATTTACTGGAGGACTACTGGTGAAATATAAAATACATAGCATAACAAAATTTTACATTCATTTCAATTAGTGGTACAGTAGGACTCTGCAGATGGCTGTGTCCATCCAGAAGATGAGTTTTCCATTCCAGATAACGTTTTAGTCTTTTTTTAAATTCAATTTTTAAGATAAGAAAAGGAGAAAGAAGGAAAGCATGTATTTCCACAGGTACTGACACTGAAGGAGCCCAGTTTCCTATGGATTTAGATGTTGCATAATTTTATATCTCAGAGGCTATCTATGCTGGAAGAAAAGTAAGTTCCAAGTTTTAGACTGGAAACTTGGTACTTTGAGGCATACATTGACCACATCTTATTTTTAGATATGATGTGACATGAACTCATAGCATGGCTTGGATACAGCAGGGATTGTAGATACAGTTATGCATCACTGCTCTTGGTACCTAAAGCAGTGTGCATTCCTTCTCTATGCCCCTCATCAGATCTTTCCACCTAGAATTTCCTGGAATCCTGGGACCTGAGTACTCGTAACAGATCCCTCAACTGAGCCACTTCTACAGACTTCCTCCTCCACTGGCTACACATTTTCACAAAGCTTTGAGAGTTTAATTACCTTTCAGGCTTTTACATGTTTGCAAAATTTAGCTGAAATATCTCAAGAAACACAGCTGTTAAAGGGTGGGAATGCTGGAGGAAAGGGAAAGGTGCTGGTTACACTCCCAGACATGAAAAGTGCACTTAAAATAAAAAAGGCAAAGCAAACAAAAAACTCCAACTAATTTCCACACATAATACATTTCATAAAAGCTGCAATGTGTAAACCAAAGAGGTAAAATATGCTTTGCCATATATTATCAGATAATATGTGCAGATAATATCAGATAATATGTGCAGAAACAAACAAATGGATTATTCATTACAAACTGCAATGATTAACATGTTTTCAAATTCACATTGCTTTTTCTTTTAGCTGTAAAGAGATTACTTTGTTTAAATGCATGAATTGTAGCTTCACAAAGATAACTAAATAATTTTAACCACATCTTCAACATTAGAAGAGTCAAAATTTCCCCTCAGAATGGCTCCTTGCTGAACCCAGGTTGACCTAAACCAATAGAGAACACTATTTGCATGTTCCTAAAAGACATAGTAGGTGATGAAATTCCTACTCTTATTTTCAGGCACAGTTATGGAAAACTTTATTTAAAGTACTGGTCATTATGGTTTAGTTTCACTTATAACACATAATTATATTACAATATATGTTTTTATTATAGGGTACTGCAGACAAAATTAATGATGTATAGGTGGACCAGGGCATAGACACTGAGGCTTTCAGATACTGTCAGGGCTCTAAGATAATAAATACCTTGGTGTAAAAGCATAGACCTCCTAGTGTCCTTTTGACCTTATTAAAGGTCCTTCCCCAAATCAGTGTCACAAAAAATAAATATTCTCTCTGAAACATCTATATGTATCCCTAAAAGATACACCAGGACTTTTGTAAGTGGTCACTGACAGCTGCTGGTTTAGAGGTTATAACACGATCGTCTGCCTACCACAGCAAGTACTTCTCTTTTTTTTTTTTTTAGGTAATCCCAATTTAAATTTTTCAATATAAGCAATATTTACCTCTTTTTTCCTCAATCCTCGATACCAAAAATGCACCCTCTGCCTAAGAATAGCTTCTGCCTTTTCTTTTTTAAAGTGTTTTTATATGCACTGTGGTAGAAACATCTCCTGAAGCTTGCATGTCTATGCCCAGTTGCTTTTCCCTACAAGCCCTTAACTCCTCAGCTTTTCCCCTCTCAAAGATAACTAAAGAAAAAATCTTTTTTCCCCATCTCCACAACCCTCAGCAGCAATGCAACTAATTAAGGACAAAAAAAGTCTTTTCCAGTTTCCAAAGATGGATAAAACCAGATTTAGCTGATAATTACCTCCTTTCTGAGTTTTCACTGATCAAAGCAAAACTTTTGCTCAAAGAAAGTTTCCTTCAGAAAATACTGAGTCCCAGCTGGTTCCAAATTTTACTGTTAAATAAATAAAAGGTATTTAAATCAGGCTGCTATCTAAACTGTACTAAATATTTTTTCCTGCATGAAGAATCTCATAAGAGTGAAGTTGGGCCTATACTCCCAAAAATCTCAGAAAGGTTTCTCAATTACTAGTTAATTGAAATTATTCAATGTTTGAAGATCTCTTACTATTGTCATGAACTTTGCTAAAATAAGACTGCTTGAGTGATGTCTGGTGAAACTTTCCCAAGAAACATGTATAAAATTACTGCTATAACTATTATATAACATAACATAAACTATTTATCAGGCTGCATCTTAAATCCATACAAAAACTAAAGCCACAACAAGAGCTCTTGGGATAGATCTATTGTTAAAATGTACCTTCATCAGACTTTGCAAGCTGGCTGAAATCCAAATACTTCCTGGCACCTTGCTCAGTTTTATAGAAATCTGCCAGAAGCTTAGAAAATTGAGTGACTTTCCACTGACAGATTGCTTAGTGTTATGTCAGGTACTAAAATCTGAAAATGCTTACAGATAGCCAAGATTCCCGGCCTCATTCTCTTCAGACAAGGACTCCACATTTCTACTTTTCTTTTAGAACTGAAGCAGCATCAGTGCTTAAAATCTCAGTCTCTGTGAAATGGACTTAAACAGTGACCTTCATTTGATATATCAGTGCCCAAAGCAGGGTATCAGCCTTGTATTTACATTTGCAGCCTCCCCCCAGTTCCCACAGCAGACTCACCCTTGAAAAGTACTGTTTTCCAGAAAGCTCTTTCAGGCAAGGCCCCTTGGGCACTCACTTCTAAAAACAGATATGAAAAATAGAGTTACTAATCCCATATAGTTTCTCCCACCTTGGCTGAGCCTTTGCCTCCTCCTTCTTCCCTCTGTTCATCAGTTGGTGGTGACACTTTGCATTTCAGCCTGTTCTACAGCCCCAAAACTACAGGTTTTTTCATCTTCACAATGACAAGTTTAACAGACAGCAGCTGCAAAGCATGATTTCTCACCTGGAACCACAGTCCTCACCATTTGAGATCCCTCTGGTGCAGCTGTTGGCCTTGTGTTTGAGTTCTGCCACAGCTCCTCAATAAGCTAAATGAATCTTATTCAAAGGTTTTGCTAAGTACTGGAAGTTTATTTGTAGGACTAGGAATGTAAGTGCCTTTCCAAGCTTATGAACACCTGCAAAACAGTCCCTTACTTTTTATCACTGAGGAACACTAGGTTGATTCCCAGGACCTTAAGATACATGATAAAATTATGGAATCATAGAATTTTTTTGGCTGGAAAAGACCTTTAAGACTTTTCACTCACCACTGCCATGTCCACCATGAAATTATGTCCCCAAACACCACATTTACCTCCAGCGACTTCACCACTTCCCTGAGCAGCCCATTCCAGTGCTCGACAACCCTTTCAGTGAATACTTTTGTCCTTATATCCAGCCTAAACCTCCCCTGGTGCAATCTGAGGCAATGTCCTCTCATCCTATCACTTTTTACCTGCGAGAAAAGACCAATCCCCACACAGCTACAACAGTCTCTTGAGTAGTTGTAGAGACCAATAAAGTTCCCCTGAGCCTCCTTTTCTCCAGGCTAAACCACCCCAGCACCCAGATCTTCATCCCCAAGCCTGTAGCATTGCACAGGGTTCTGAACTATTTTGACAGAGTCCTGAAAATTATCTGAGGATAGTGGAACAGGATTTTATTTTGTTTCTTTTCATTGGTTTAGAAGTTGATTTCTTGTGGCTCTGCAAAAAAGTCCTTGGCATGAAATTATGCAAAATAATCATTTATGTACCTAGAGCTGGTTTCATCCCGAAATTTGAAGTATAAAAACTGGATTAATGTAACTGCAGTGTTTCTGCCAGGAACATAATGGAAGGAACGGGTTCAAATTTGAAAGAGTTGCTAATGAGACATTGATTAAAAAGCTCATCCATAATGCTGGAAAAACTCAACAAAACATTCTGATACTCAAAAAGCTAATCTAACATGAATCATCTGGCTTAACAAACCACATTACTTTAAAAAGAGAAAAGAAAAACACCAAAATGGTAGGTAACCAGGGAATTCATCCACTATGCACCAAAAAACACATTATGTCACACCAAAATTATAACAATTTTACAGTCCTGTCTTGGGGATGCAATTGCTAAGGACAGCTCACTTCTTTCCTTTCATGCAAAAATGGCTCCTGCGCTCCTGAGTGGCAAACCTAATCTGTCCTGCCCTGCCTGGTTCACTGTGCTCCTCTCAGCTGAACTAGTAACTCCTATTAGGCATCACTTGCCGCTGAATGCTCTGGTTAATCTTTTCAGCTTTGCTCATTTTAGTTTTTAGCAAAAGTACATGAAACATCGATGACTACTGCAGCATCCTCACTTAACTTGCAGGTCATAAATATGTCTTCCTGTTTCTTGGCTGACAATAAGCCCTTAAGTAGCTTTTCTTGCTTCAAACAGTTAATTTAAACATACTTATGCAAACCTTCCGTATAGTACTCCATTTTTCAAACTGTGCTTTCTATTTCAGAGATGGATGATGTACAGGTTAGGACAACCACTTCTTTCCATCAGGAACAGTTTCAGGATTGTGCCCAGCTTCATTTTATTTGTTGGATGATGTACAGGTTAGGACAACCACTTCTTTCCATCAGGAACAGTTTCAGGATTGTGCCCAGCTTCATTTTATTTGTTACTTCTCCCTGGCAGAAAAAGCATTTCTCATTTGGTAACTCCATTCTTCCCTGGACTACAGAAGAGCTGTTTTGCTTTAACTTAAAGCCTTAGTTACCAATCTTTCACATCAAATAGGTGCACAAACAGACATAAAAGTATTCAGCAAGTTGTCTGAATATCACTTTGAAGAGCATTTTAGTCTGGTGCAATTTCCCCACATGAGGATGTAATTATTCAGTGGCTGGTAGGTCAGCAAGTCCTTTAATCAGTATATGTCATTTCAGAAGAGGTACCAGCTGGTGCAATTTTCACAACACATGAAATATAAAAATGAACAAATGAGATTATGGCAAAGAAAAAGAGAGCAGACATTAAACCATGAAAAAAAAAAAAAAAAACCAAAAAAACCCACACAATAAAAGTAACCAAAGGGTCATAGGCCTTTCTTCCAGTACTCAGCACTTAAAAAAAGGGTAAAAAAATTACTGCCAGAGTTTTGACACTAGGGAATTGCATTTGTGGTAGGATCAGCTCTGAATGCAAGTAAAACACAGGAATGACAACTCTGAAGGAGAAGGAATTATTTTTAAGTGAAACATCTGTGATGAATAAACTGTCGAGACACTGAAGGTTTTGTTCTTAACAAAGGCCAGAGCCTGATTACTACAGATACAGAAGATAATAAACTAAATTCATGCCACAAGAAAAAAAATCTCTAATTTCACAAAAATTACATCAGAACTTCCAGAGTCACAAGACAGGGAGACAGGGAAATAGAGGTTGTGTGTAGAGGAGCACTGCATAAGCTTCACTGCATGGGGTTAGGACACCACAGACTGCACATACCCCTGGAGGAAGGGCACAAGCACAGCACTGCTTTCCTTCCCTTCCACTTGTAGCAGTCCTTTAATTCTCTGGATGAAAAAAAAAAAAAGAAAAAAAAATAGCTGTCCTGGTTTCAGATGGCAATAGCTGAGGCAAATAGCACAGACAAAGCTGCACCTAAGCCCTGGCCAGCCCTCTGACCTGCTATGGCACACTGCACTGCAGACTGCCCCAGGCAGCCGGTCAGGCTGCAGCATCCTTCAGCACCCTTCACCTGGGTGCTGGCTGCATGTTCAGCTGATTGTCCTGCCAGCAGAAGGAGGTTACATCCACATGCAGACCAAGGCACAGCTCCAGGCTCATGCACCCATGGACAGCCCAGCTCCAGAGGGATGCCAGGAGCTTTGGCAGCACATGCTGCCAGCCAGGCCATCTTCTCTTCCTCTGGGGAAGGGCAGCAGCTGTCAGACAAAACGTGCTGATTTGGAAATTAATGATTCACCTGCCAAGCCAATAACTCAGCTGTGCTCTCCTCTGCCAGTGCTCTTCAGAGGAGCACAAAAGGGCTGTGGCTTTGTCAGCATTACGGCAAAGGAAGTTCTTACATGTCTAAAGAATTTCTTCCACTGACTTCAAAAATGCAGGTAATGTATTTCTAAGTTAAGGTGATGAGTTAGGGGTTACTGTTGGAAGAACACAGTTACTGTACAGGAGTATACATAATCTTAGGTGAAGCTTTGTACTTTCAAGGTGCTTTCACTTTTTTTGAACACTTGCTTTGTTGTTTCCTCAGATCTCACTACTGCAGAAAGTAATTTGCTTTTCTTTTTCAAAAGCAACGTTGAATCAATAACTAGCTTCTGCTAACAGGATCTCTTACTAGATATTGTGCTGAATAGACCTTGAGCAACAGGTACCACAGCTTTTCAACATAAGTAACAAGAATGTTCATAATCAGGTTGTTCCTCTATTTGTCATTAACCTCCAGTTTGATCTGGGGAATAAAGAATATTTTTTAAAAGGAGCTCAGAGAATTAGAGGGGATTTTTTCCTTAAGATAAAGTGTTTAGCTCAAACACATTTAAGGAATGCATGGAGGCAGCAAATATGTGATATGTGGATAAATCAATAATATAGAATAAAATTTAAGAAAGGAAAGAAGGGACATCCCATGGAAGAGATGGAATGACAGAAGACAGGGTGCCTGGAGACACCACACCACAGCCACAGTACCACCAGGAGACACTGAACTAGGTTCATGGGACATCAGGCTTCAGCCTGTCATCAGTAGACAGATGAAGACCTTTAGCACTAAATATATTTCAGTCACTAAGAGTAATATTCCTTGCAAGCACAGGGCATGGGCTTTTTTTAAAAAAAAGATGAAAAATCGAGTGTCAAAACTGAGTTGCCACATGAAGAAGCAAAGTCTCCTTTGGAATATTAGTTGCTGCCCATATGAACTAGAAACTTAAAAGATGGCATCCTATCCAGTGTCAGGTTACAAAATAATCCAGAATGGCAGGCTAGATGTGGAAGTGCCATACTTATTGAAGGAAAATTAACAGGGTGATGTATTAACAGGGAAAAGGCTGTGGTCAAAATTCTTTTGTTTTAGGTGACTGCAGTAATTTATCTTTCTGGAAAGGCTTGTTTTTCAGAGATGTGAGTACCCCTATGTCCATCAACTTAAAAAAGACTCAACCCTCATTTATGCCACCAGTGCCAGACCTCACACTCCAGTTCCCAAGAACTCAAACCATAAGTATTAGACACTGAAGAGAACAAACAAACCAGGAAATGAGAATAATCTGTGCTATGGAATCCTTGTAATGGGGCGTGAAACTCTTCATTACATGTAAGATGCATGAACTGCAATACCATCCAAAACTCACACTTTCTCTAATTCTTATTCATAGATTGATATAGGTGTCCAACATACAGATTTGCTAATTATTTTATCATGAGGAATCCCATTTTGCACAACTTCCTGCCAAAGTACAATAAATTTCCCCACAAAATAATCACTTGCTTGTTCTTTGTTACATTTTTTTCATTGTTACAGTTTGGATTGCTGCAATGAAAATACCTAAAGTAATCAAACAATTTAAAAATGCTTAGGAGATAACATTTGTGTTCTTGGAAAGTGCTTACTTAAGGCAGGTAGATTTTTATTTATTTTAAAAGCCTTCGATTCTGTAGATAGATTGAAAGAAGTTCCTAAGGGTTCTGTTACTGAATGTATTTCATGCTCAGTAGAAGGAAATTTACTGACGTTTGCTATAAACAGTAGCATTTCAGCTGGCTGATTAATTTCTGATACTAAAAAAAATCCCATCGAGCCTGACCCAAGGTAATACAAGTATGGTAGGCAAGATCTGACATCTCAAGGATCTGAAGTGACAGATTTTTGATTCTCAGTTCAGAGACAGTCCTGGCTTGCAAGAAGTCTTTGTATGAGAACTGCACAGTTCCCAAAATTATCAGAATTTCCCCTGTACAGATTAATAAGAAAAGAGGGATAAGAGGAGTTGAGTAATTAACGACCCACATTTAATGGCAGAAGCTGTGTGCAATGTGCAACAGGTACTTAAGCTCCCATGTTCTGCTGATTGTGCTCTAGTCCATGTAGTCACTGGAGGTCCCTGCCCACACAGCTCATGAAGTTAAGAGCTCTCTCTCATCTTCACTGACTGTACTGATTTTACCTCGTGACTGCACTCGGAGCAGAGACCCCTGGCTCACCTGCAGATACCTCCACAGACCACCTCAGTGTACACCTTCCATTTGTGAGCTGAATCCCACCTCAAGTCTCCCTCCTCCAACCATGGTATTTTGCTCTCAAGCTGTGACATTTTGCAGCTGGACAAAGATGAAGCTCTCATAAATAGGGTACTTACCATCTGGTTCCCATATCTAATCTTTATGTGTTCTCTAACTTTTCTTCTCCAGGCTGGTACTCTCCTTGAGCAACATGCTGACTTCCTAAATAAGTCATGACCCTTCTCTACACTGCCTGAAAATGTGAACTGCTGCACTATGTGGCAGAATAGGCAATGCTGTCTGCCTCATAGAAAGGTGTCTTTCAAATCATGTATGCCTTAAAGTGGGATTTCTGCTCTTTTAAATGAGAAAACCTAGCAGGAGAGTTTAAAAAACATTTAGTACCCAGCCTCATCACCATCTGGTCAGATTTGATTATTATACAATTGAGCAATCTCCTGCTAGCTGCACCACAGGGGAATTTCTTAAAAGGCTGCTGTTTACCATTTATAACTGTAGCAGGGGATAAGTGGAATATATGACTAGCAGTTTGTGCCTAAAGAAGGGGCTTGCTTTGGTTTAGAGACACTGATTATTTCACATGTAAACCAACATATTTGTGTAGATAAAATAATTTACAGGAAGAAAAACAGCAGGTTTGCAAAGTGCCATTAAGGCTCCTGAACCAAGCAAAACATTTACACCTGCACTATAAATTGATCACAAGAGCTCCCAATGCCAACATGTGTGAAAAATTGTTTCCTTTAAGAGAACAGATGCTTCATTGTTAATAGGAATTTCACACATAAAAAATTAGAAGTTGTGGAAGACTGCCTGTTCAGCCTCATATATTTACAATGAATATTAGAAGCTCTTAATTAAGCTCCATCCCATCACCATCAAAACTGAGTTATTGTAGGAAGCAGAAGTTGCAAGAGCACAAAAATAGGACAATGTTTGATCACTAAAGCAAGAATATTGTGAGTAACCATTTGGGGAGAAAACATCCATAGACTGTTTCTTTAACGCATGGATAAATAAGAAAAAGAACAATTGTGAATGTCATGCGTTTGGAATGAAACAGCCATTGCCTATGTTACAGACCAAAAATGAGAAGCAAAACACAATGTGCTTGTCACAAACACAGAAAATCTGAGTGAACTGTGATGCCACTATCACAGCATTATAATAAACAAATATTATCTACCCTAGAGAATTATTTATACCTTTATATTAAATGAATTATGGTTCATTTGGCATTGGTTGTCTTGCTCTGATAGTTTTAATAGATTCTGAGCTCTGTATTTTCAAATTTTAAACTTTTTAAAATACACTTTGTTGTCACTTGGAATCACACGTATTGGTAATGGTGGTTCCTTTCCTGCTCTGAGAGAATAACCTGGGCTAAAGACACCATCTAAGTAACCTTCTCATTCCCTCTCACTTCTACAATCTTCTTAGCTAAAAATGCTATTGTGATTTTTGGTTGTGGTTGCGCAAAGACCTTGCTTTTACCTGCCAAGTTAATCATTTAACTGCTTCTCAAATAGCCAAAGCAATGCTAATCAGATAAAATCATAATGGTTTAAATCAAAGCTATCTATATCACAAGTTCATACCCAATATTATGTTGAATTATTCTCTTCATAGTTTCACAGAACTATGATAAGCCCCAGGACCAGATGTAACTGCAAACAGTATAGTAGAAACTGAATTACTTCTTATTTGTGCTACAACTCCCTTGCTAAAATGCCAAAATCATCTAAACACAAGAAACCTTAGTCAGAAACCTAAAAGTGTTGCCAAGTATTTAAAGGTTTTTTCTTTTAATTTTGTTGCCTTTTCTACCAGTTATATATTTCATTGTAATGAAATTACTCAGATCTTCACATGGTCAGGCACACATCCAGGCCAGTTGTCATATATGAATGACATTAGTAAATTTTGGGGGCATAAACTTCTGTCATGGGAGTAAATTCTGGGAAACTAGCAGCTGCAGAGCAGCTGGACACAACAGTCCTAGCTAAACTCCATTTGCAAAGGTAGGAGAAATTATGCTGTTAGGAATGGTCACGAAAACATTCACATTTTTCCAGATTAATATCAATTCATGGGTAGTATGGTGGGGTGTTCTGGGTTTTTTCTCGTCTCATACCAGTGGTCTATATGCCAGTCTTGAAAAGAGCAAATTTTGTAATTGCTATTAACATAATTCTCTGATTCTGGTACAGTTTCAGGGCAATGGACATCTGAAGAAGTAAGAAATACTAAGCACTGTCTCATTTCTTCCTGTCTTTTGTAATGGGAAAGAAAAACATCTCAAATGCCAAAATACTTGGAATACTTAACATTGCTCAATTCCTAAACCGATCCAAGTCTTACTTGTTTTTTCTTTTTCCTCTGGAAAAGGCAGAAATGGCCCTTCCTGTAAGGACAACAAGACTGTTCTGTAGCACAAGAGTCTGGGAATACCTGTTTCAGTATCCTGTCTCCCACAATGTCCAGTATCAGAGGTCAAGAATATGAGACACGTAACAGCACCACTGAGGTGTCCCCACAGCTTTCATGTTCTGTGACTGAGGGAATCACAACAGGTGTCTCTTTGTGTTTAATAGCATCTGGAACACAGATCTGGACACATGTCTTGTGTCTCTTGGTCTCTGCCTCTTAACCTGCCTGAATTTTCCTCATCCACATCTGTCAAAAAGGGATTAAGGAAACAGTTTTTTGAAAAAGCCCTTCCTTTCCTTCTTACACAGCTGCTTGCTAAGTTCATTTCCTGCCTCTTTGGCAACTGTATTATGGAGACAGAGTGAATAGCTTTTCCTTACTCAGTTTTTGATGCAACTTGGTTATAGCACAGAGCCAACAGGTTGTTCTTTTTTACGGCTAAGGCTAGCCCTGAGGTCCTCTCAGACTGTCAAACTGAACGGGAAGCTGAATTTCAGTCCCTGACAAAAATAAAAAATGTAAAACCTGGATAGGAAAGGGAAAGAAAGATTATGCATATCAGGAAAACTGGACCCTGAGTGGGCATGAAAATCGGTTCAGCTCTCCAGGTTGTATTTGTACAACCTTTTTAAAAACATGGCAGAAAACAGACCTAAAACTCTTATCCCTGTTAGAAAAAAAAAAAAACCTGCAAATACTGAAGGAATCAAAATTCTCAGGTTACCAGTAAAAACACAGCAATCAATATATCTTATCCTACACCAACTGTGAAAGACAAGCAAATAGCAAAGCTTCTCTTGCATCTTATCATTTGAATTTTCTCAGATAACATTCTCATCTGAAAACAATTTGAAATAGTATTTACAGCAGCTTCTCTTTCTGCACAAGATTTAGGGTTTGACAAATTATATAGTAGTAGCATATTCTGACTAAAGCATTTCTGCACACATTAAATGATTTCTCAGTGCATACCTTCAGAAAATGATGGAATGCCTGAGCTAAAGACTAATCTTTCAGTATTTTGTCTTCATTTAAAACAGATCTTCATACTAAAGATCCTGCAAAAATCGCAACCAATGAGACATTTTCTGTGTAATGTGAAACCATGTGAAAAATACCTTCAAAGATTTATATGGCCCTTGCTAGTGATAAGCATGTAATTATTCTTTTCTTTTTAATTTAAGTAGTCCAAGCTACTGTCCAGTTACATAAACTGGGAAAATAATAGAAAAAATCATTATAAGAATTTCTCTTCATTGTGCTTTGTAGTTTTTAGTACATGAATTCTCAAGGCTTTTTTTCTCCTTGGATGCACCTAAATATTCACAAGATACCAGAAACACATACTAATTTTGAAAAAAAAGTTAGGTCAGGGGGCATACATGTTAAATATAAACACTCATCTACATTTTAGCCTATATTCTCTTCACTGAGCTGACACATCTGTCCTCTTCATAGTCCTTGAGAAGAACATTCAGACATGTTTCTGAGAAGACATCAAAACCCAGCAGTGTCTTCAGGTTCAGGAAGATCAGTTCTCAGAATCATTTTAATGAGGTCAGGAACTTGAAATCTAGTGAAGTTTGAGGTGGAATATACATAGGAGAGAAGGCACAAAGTTGCCTGGTCACGGCAGGGTTAGGAATTATTGTAATGTGTGTGTATATGTTAGGTTGCAGAGGTATCTGCTATTCAGCAGTTCCAGACCCTGGAGTGTTCCGTAACTGCGGTGTGGTGCAGGGACTTCGCTGGAGTATAGCATACCTCCATTCCCTTCCATCCCTTTTAAATCAGGCCTTTTCTGCTATTCCTTTTGACCTTTCATGGGAAAGCTGCATGCTGGGCATGAAGTGAAAAAATCTTGAGTTATTGTATTAAAAAATGTACATGTTGGCAAGGCAAGAGCAAGGAGGATGGTGCAGCCAAAAGCTGCATGACCTCTCGGCAGGTTGAAAATTTTTCAGTCCCATTCTACCTACAGCCATCACCTAGAGGAGAGAGTCAGGGCTCTGCTAAAAGAGAGGGGAAAGAGGGGAGACATCAGGCAGCATGGCCCAGCTCTTCAGAAGGGGACCAGCACTATGAAGGGGACATCCACAGTCAGTGGTTTTCAACTGCAGTATTTGTGGAGAACATGCACCTATTTTCCAGCCGAGGAGGTTTGGGACATCAAGCCCCCTGGCTACTCCCCTCAGGGAAATTGTGAACTGGAGAGACAACCTAGTGGCAGAGGGGCAGGGAAGATCAAAGTACGCAGTGCTTTCCAGTCTCTGCATGTACCAGCATGGTTTCAGGACAGAGACAGCCAGCACTGAGAGAGCAACAGGTGACAGAATACTTACATAAACAGGATGAGTTCCAAACCAGAGTGTCCTATGAGACACACTCAACAGCACTAATATGATGTGATTGCAAACTGACTGTTTATTTTTTGTGAAAAATCATGACAGTTACAGGAAGTTAACAGAGAATTATCCCAGTCCTATTTTTTTGCCATAAAAACTGTATAGGTGTTTCCTGAAAAGACAATATTTTGATACAGATAGTATTTTGAATATATGTTTATATTTCATATAATAGAAATTGCTGGAATTTTTTAAAGTAGGTAATTCCCACATTATCCTTAATCAATGAATTAGTTCTCAACAATAGAAAAACCTTCTAACAGCTCCAAGACGTCATAAAGACTTTATTTTCTTAATTGAATAATCAAGATTTCTGAAATTAATCTGTATGTTTCTTTTTAAGTTTTTGATCAGTTTATTAGACAACAAATACTGTGCTATTATTGGATTTACTTTGCTTGACTTTTGAGCTACTTTACAGAAATGTCTGCCTGTGGATTTTCAACTCATAGTAGTTCTTTAATCACATTCAACTAAAGAGGATAAAAAATTTTCACAATCATCTCAGCTTACTGAATTTTGATGATTTGCAGTTTTTACTGTTAGTCTAACTCAGTTTCTATTACAAAATAATGGTGCCAAAATGCGAATCTTAAGGATACCCACATACTCTTTTTTCTCCATGAATAGTTGCTCTTCCTAATATCATCTATTCTTTTCAAAAGTTACAACATTCATATCCTGATTCAATGTAAGACTTTATCAACTTAAAGAGTGATCTGTGTCTTTGTGTTTGTGCTTGTCACATCTAGGTGTACGTGTACATACTGGTAGCCTTTCTAGAAAACACTTTCCCAGACTAATGAAAAGTTTTAAAGTTTTTCATCACTGAACAACAAAGGAAATCCAAACACCCTTTGAGACTTTTCGTGAGAGATAAGCGGTAATTTTTCCCTAGGGGAAAAGCACTTAAGATGCATACTAAGTCAGGAGATCTATCTTAGAGTCTGTCTAATTGTTATCAAGAATTTTTACTTTATATTGGTTCTACCCAGAGAGTATGGTTTGGTGAGTGTCTGTACTAGTACACTTGTAAAAAGAATTTGTGAGCTTTTCATTCTCACCCTGCATGACTTTAACTAGAAATTACATAGTAGGATTAACATTTGGAGAAGTAGATGTTTTCCTACTGCTCAAGCAAATAATACCAAATCTAGATTTGTGTAAATTTAAAAGAATTTAGGATTTCATTCCTTCCCATTCTAGTAGCTAAATCAGTTTAATATCTCTAGAAATGCAAGAATAGTTAGCAAAATATCTCCTTAGACAAACATCTCTTTGGGTTGAATATAATAATTCAAAATGATGCTCCACTGTTACTTTGGATCATTTTCAAGAACTGATCATAGATTATATTAACTTTAATATAGCTACTAAACACAAGGTAGCTCCAAAACCTCCTGTTTTTACAAAACTGGAAACTGATCTCTTTGAGAACTTTTACATCTCAAGCCCCACTGAGACACTTAATTTGGAAGTCTAAGACAGTGAAGTTCCATCCTTGTGGGTTTTTTTGTAATCTACTCCAACAATAACCACTTAGAAAAAAGACTTTTCCTGTTACACTTCATTCAACTATCACTTTCTTAGCAATTGCATGTATCTAAAGCCCATTTTCTAAAGTTTTTACTGATTAATTGAAAGACATGGAGATTCTGCAGGTGTTCCTGTGTATAAACACACACAAGAAGTGATTGCATTCAATTACCTGTTTGTAAGTAATCTGAAAAATTACATTTAAGGCCACAGACATTCAATTGCATTCAACAAACTGTAGAACATCCAGAATTAAGTTATTAATTCCCTCTGGGTCAGATTCCACTCTGTAACCCAAGGAAACTATAAAAGCTGGTAACTTAAGACAGCTTGGTGTCTTCCAAGAAGTTCAGTAAGTGCACGAGATAGATTTAATACTGGCATTGTGCAGTAACGGTATCAAATGACAAACTTATACCAAATGTCTGAGCTTTGTACTCTTGAGTTTTTCTTGGCCAAATTTGCTACTCCCAGGTAAAGAGCAGATTAGGTGGATTATTTGATGAACATTACTAGTGTGCTTGTCTTATCAGATGAGGAAATAATCACCATAATATTGAAAAACACACTGCACTGAAAGAATCACTGATCCATTCTGGATTTTTAACTGAGAGTGAGTAGTATACAATACACCAACTAAGATGTAGGGGTTGTATTTTTTCAGCAATGTTCATCCTGTACAGAGAATTAATATCAAGAGAGGATTTCTCCCCACCAGAGGTTGTTCCAAAACTGAATTAATAGAGAGCTGCAGAAGACTTAATTTCTTCTTATGTATTTAATTGATGACAGGGAAGGAGGGAAAGAGAGAAATAAATTAAATGGACATGAGCATTGTTAGCCCTCCCTAGACTCACTTTCCTTATCACATTTTTATTGCAATTTGGCACTAATTAATTTGCTAGAAAGACATGTTTTCTAATTACAGGCTAAATACAGTGTTGGAGACTGGAGTATGTGGTATCCCTGTACCACTGTACTGTCTTTCAAGAGGTATCCACACCTCTTTACAGAAAGTCACTACTTAAGATGGCCATCATTTTAAAATATCATTTGTAAGGCCAAACAGATGGTTTGTTAGTTTCTAACTATTGAAGCAGAGATCAAAATGAGGAAAGAGCACTGAAAAAAAATCATTATTGTAGACACAGGCAGAAATTATTATGGAATTACTCAGGGTGCGTTATTGATTACCTTATATATAGGAACAGAACTGAGAATAAAAAAACAGTCCCAGCATTGTGTCATAGCAAAGAGAGAGTGTGGCTGTATTTTTGGTTTCTGAGACAGCTTTAGGAATTGCAAAGTGTTTCTAAGAAGACATCTCTAATAATGACCACCAGAACAGCTAGGCTGAGTTCAACAATTGGTATTTTGCATATTTTGTCTTTTCACAGTCCACGTGAAATTATCACAGAAGGCAATGATGTATCTCAGCCCAGATCAAACACAAGATACAATTTTTCCACTACTAAAACCAAAGTGCTTCTCTACCATCAAAGAGTAAAACAGGAGAAGTGCAAGATCAGTTTTAGACCATGGCTTATGTTCATGTTTCAAACTTAATATTTTTTAGCTCTGGCCTTGCAAAGTGCAATAGCTCAACACTAACAAACATCATCCACAGAAAAACTTCTTGTAACCATGCCTTACCCCCATTATCTTTCACAAGTCAACAACCCTACCTAGGAGAGGGTATAGAAATTCTGTAAATAGACAATGCATGACTCCAACAAATTTTTTGCAGGTTCAAAATGACCTATAGATAAAGGATTTCCAAAGCCAGAAATGATTCTTTGTATAAAATAATATTCCTGAACTGAAATTTCTCATTAGTTTATTTGCTTTTTAGAGATCTGAAAACTTCTGACATCTACTTTTTAGTGCAGAAAGCCACCACCTAGCTGACCTATGCACTATGTTGAGAGGTTACCATCTTACGTCTGTTCTAAAACTGAGACCTGATCTATATTTTCAATAACTTGTAAGTCTTTTACAAGGAGAAAGGACTGTGAATCCTCCTAGCTAATTTATCAATGCTGCTCTACTTGTTCTGTCACCATCAGCCCCAGCTGGGGCAGCTCTAGTCAGCCATGTTCTAATTTGAAAGCAATTTCATACCATTAATCAGCTTTCTTGCCTCCTCAAGGACCTTTTCTGGTTCTCCTTCTGGTATTAGATAAACTACTACTACACACGGGATTTGAAGTTTAGAATAAAAGATTTGGCCACTAAAGTCAATATATTTCCTTTTTCTTTCCTCCAAGTTCTCTTTCTGAAGTGGTGACGGCTCCTTCAGAGTTCATCACTGTGCCTGTAAAATGACAATTGTCTTGTATATACATCATCTTATTTCTACACTGTGACTTTCTACTGTCAATTGTGTCACTTGACCACATGCTTATCTAGCACTGTGAAATTCCTTCCCAGTTCTTTGCTGTCGACTTCTTTTTCATCAGCAACCCTTATTATAACCACTTTGCATACCAGGTTTGGTTTATATTTTAGGGCACTTAGTTTTTACAAGACACCCAGATCGGCTTTGGTAGTAACATCAAATGTTAATCAAAACACTGACACATTGTTATCACCAGTAGGCATTTGCAGTTAGATTATCCAGGTCTGTACTTTGAAACAAATCCCGCTAGGTTCTTTTCGCAAAAAAGGAAAAAAAAAAACAAGTCTAGTGGAAGGTGTCCCTGCCCACAGCAGGGGCATTGGAACTAGATGGTCTTTAAGGTCCCTTCTTCCAATCCAGCCCATTTTATGATTATATGATAAAATAATCAGCAATGTTTGGCTAAAGCATTTTGTAATGCCCATCTTAGGACAATTTAATACAAACCATTAATTCATTCAGCTGTTACTTTTGCTTGTCATTTTAGGGGGGTATTTTGGAAGGTGATAGAAAATGGAAATGTATGTTTGAGTCTATATATTCATATGGAAGTCTTGGTTTGGAATTAAATATTTACAGTAAGAAAAACATTTTTAGGGTAAGTTTTAGAATGTTTTCAGTGAAGTATTTCCACAGAATTTTCAGTTAGTTCAAGTGTTTTCATACACATCTAGTAAGTACACTTTGTTTTACTTTTAAGACCTCCTTTTCTCTGCTATGAGTAAACCCAAATGTTCATTACATTTGTAGCTGCATTCATGCATTCAGATGTTTTAATCATCTGCTTTAGAGGGAGGCAACTTGGAAATTTGAGCACAGAGGTAATAAGAGTTATATCTATGATCTTGGAAGTTGAGAGTAAAAGACAGAAAGAAGACAAATGTAATGCTTATCTTTCAAAGGGAATATGGAGTGCCCAGAAACACAACACTCGTGGGTCTTCAGGTCTCAGAAAAACTATTTGAACCCATTCATTTTTAAAGGGACCTGGAAGAAGGGAAGGCTCGCAGAACGAGGCCTTGTTTTTAATGAAACAGAAGCATATCAAACCTTCTTCATAGCATAATGGGAACAACCAAACAAACTCAAAACTGGTTTGAAAACTACAGTTCTCTCACTAAAACTTAGTGGACATCTGGTGTCTTCAATGAAATGCCAGTAAAAACAAATTTAATCATTAATTCCACTCTCACATGTATTTCTCAGCCCCCAATAAGCCTAAGATCTTCTCAGTACCACATGATTACCAATTTTGAATGTTTTCTTTAATCCAGTTCAGATACCATTCACTAAGCTTCTCAGTCTTTCTTAATGATGTCTTTTTTCTGTGTTTGATCTTTTTGCCACTTTGTTCTCACATTGTATCTGTAGTTACTGATGACTCAGCAACTTTATTTTTAGATTGGAAGAAAGAACAGGCAACTACTTTCAAGATAACTTTGGACTGTTAAAAGAAATATGTCCAAATGTGTATAGCCACCCCTGAAACTCTTTACAGCAGAGAATAAGGAAATATAAATAGCTTTTTAGGCATGTTTTGGATTCTCGGACTTCCTAGAAAGTAAGTTAGTATACTAACATTAAAACTTTATGCTAATCTGGGGGATTTATAGTGTTGTCATGTATCTGCTTCATGCTGAAATGTTCTTGCACTTTGGAAAAAGGATTATTATTAAAACATTTATGAGATGTTCCAACCTTTGTTTTTCCAGAAGCTGTATTTAAACTTCATTTTTAAAATTGGAATTGCGCGTAATCTCTGCTCTAAGGTGACCTATGAAGAGAAGAACTGTGCCCTACTTTGCACTGGTTTTGCCAAATAAGCTTGAGAAACTTAGTTCTAGAAAAAAAATCCCCAAACAAACCTATTTTTAACTTTAAAATTACCAGAATATCATATGTTTGGGAATCAGCATTATTCCCTGGCATTGTGTCTGGGAATCAGCTTTGTTCAGACTCAACTGAATAACACTTTTTGAGAACTAAAAACAGCCTAACCCCTTTTGCAGCAAGATCTGGCAGCAGTGTACTAATCAGCTAACAATGCAGAGGCAAGCTTCTAACAAAGACAGCTTGTCTCCTCAGTGGTTTAGGCACTGGAATGAGATAACTAAGACATAGATTTATAACCTATTAAATTATACTGCATATAATTCTGTCTCACTTCAGCTCTCTAGTTGCTGTTTCTTTTCTGTTACCAGAGGCTTAGAAATTAGAGGGAGACACAGCATTCACTTCAGTTGGTGAACAGTTCAGCAGCTTAGTCAGTAGATCAACAGATAACAGACGATGGAAGGGTCTGATAAAATAAGCAAGCATAGTTAAAGAATCCAGCACTTCCTGTACCTCAAAAGGCTAACAAAAGTACTGCATTTTTTAAGTCATGAACTGAGAACTACAGAAAACTTCAGTAAATGCAAATTCATATTTCTCAGAAACAGATGTAGCAGAACTGACTGTAAAGTTGGCTGCAAGTAGCTAGCCCAGATAAAATTGCAAGGCTATTCTGCTATACTGCTATGGAACAGCAGTATGTCTATATACTTTTATGCTCTCTTAAGCCAGTAAAGAAATTTCCATGGATTGAAAAGATAGCTTCAGGGTTTAGATTCACACACAATTCCAATGGCAAAAAAAGTAGTATGTGTACAGAAAAAAGCAATTAACCTATTAGTTTGCTTGGAGGGTTGTTAAATAAATATCACCTGTTTAATAAGATATCATACCATGCAGAGCTGTATTAAATTTCCATCTGTTATATATTTCTACAGAATTCTGCACTGCATATCTATGGCTTTCAGAGCACTGCACTTAGCATTGCAGAAGTTTTTGTTAATGTGAAGGTTGCTGTTAAACTAAGCACATGAGCAACTAATCTTAGCTGAGCAAGAGGACTGCAGGTACTTAAAAATTGTTTACCTAAACAGTAAGAATATTTCTACCCCTACAGGCTCCAAGCTATTGTTTGTGCATTGCTGCTGATAGAAAAGATATACGAGCTGTAAGATTCATCTCCGCTGAGTTTCCATCCAGTAATGCTTATTCTTGTACCTTCTTTCGTGTTACATTTCTTTTATGGTTTGCTAAAGGAAAAATGAAAACAACCAAACTATGAATCAGTGAAATAGCACATTTTCTTCTTTTACATTATAAGAACTTGCATTTCTTTTTTTTATTTACTAGTCAGTAAATCCAAGCACATTATGTGCAAGAGAAATAAACATTGCAAAAACTCTATGTAGGAAAACCATTAGGAAAAAGCCTATGATTTTGTAGTTTGTTATTGCTATTTAGCAATTGGGCTTAATCTATGTAGAACCTGTACTCAAAGAGCAAATAATTAAATCTGAAAGTATTTAGGCAGTCTGTGTGCTGAGATAACTGTTTATCAAGGTGACCAGAATTGTCTCATAGGTTCCAGGTCTTCTCTTGGCTGTCTGCTATCCATCTGTTTTCTTGCACTTGAGGCATGTCAGGTTTGAGAAATCCTGAATCTGCTCTCTGATGCTTTAAAGCCAGAAGCCTGTATCACAGCTGTCCCTGGGGCTGAACCTGAGCTGAACCTGCTGGACCAGGCTGCTTTGTCACCCAACAACCTCTCTAGGAGCAATGCTGTCTCCTCTGTGCTTGTACAGGACATTAGGGGTCCCAAGCTCTAGGACAAGGGCTCTCAGCTGCTATAAATGTGAAAAGAACAGCCAAAACAGGGGCACTTCATGAATTGCCATCAACATGTAATTTCCCAGAGGCTTAGCTGTTTTGAGAAGCTCCATCTCACAGTGTGCTTTTCATAATTGTCTTTCTCAGGAGCTGCTTCCTCTGCCACTGGTCCCATCCCTGGCTAACTTGCTAATTAACATTTTTTTTCTACTGACAACCAGGACAGACTTAGCAAATTCCTTGGTGTCTACAGACAGTAATTTGAAAACTACTGATCATTACATTCACTGCTAGCAGAGAAAAAACCCTGTATGCAGCCGTTTAATTCAGGTAGACACCTGCTGTAGACACCAAGATTTTTTTCATCAGTGGAAGTCTTCTTATTCCAACATTAACTGAAATCTTTCCTAGCAATCCCACTTACAAATTATTGATATGTTTATCGTGCTATGTTTTTCTTCAGTTTAAGCAATCTTCAGCAAATAGTGAATTCTATTCAGTAGACTATAATGGAAATTAACTACTTCTAAGTTAGACCAAATTTTACATGGGTATTAAGATGCAGAGTATTCCCATTCCTATATGAGGATTAAGAAGACAAGTAGTAAAAGTTTGTAAAAGTTGTAGCAAGGGATTTCTGAGTCTGCTGAATTACATTTAGAATGTAGTTGATCTTTATAATTCAAGTTATTATTCCTTAAACCTTTTGAATTTAATTTAGTTTCTTCTCTGCCTTTCATGCATCACTTAAATCGCTTTTTGGAGAAAAATAATCAATGTAAAAAAATGCATTTCATGACTATTAAAAATGTAATTCCATAAAGATTGATTAAACTTTTGGGAAATACTCAAATCTACCAGAAACCTTGAATACCCACAGCTCCAGCTACAGTCGGAGTGATACGTGTCTGTTCAGTACCTCCAAAAACCAGGCCCATAACCAGCTCCTCGCCTCTCCAGTTCTGCAGTATCACTCAGAAAAGTTTTGCTAATCTTACTGAGAGATACGGTCAAGGACTCAGTCACACTTCCTTGGGAACAGATGCTGCAGCTGGAATGAAATACAAGTAAACTGAGTTTACTCCCTCCCAAATTGATTAATAAATTTCACAGATATTTTTCAGAGGATTTTTAACCCACTTTGGGTTTTCAATTAGTGCTGCAATACAGTTGAGAATGTTTATACTGGCCCAGACCTGTCATACTGACTATTGCCTAATCTGCAGATGGTGACTGGCACTGCAGGACACCAACTACTCAGTAACAAAGGAGAGATTTTCCAAGTCCAGGTTGTTAAAAAGTATCTCAAAGCCTGTGTCACAACATTCTCTCTTCCTTCTAGAACTTTATTTTAGCATTTACTCTCATTGTCTTGACTATTTTTCATAACTGTATCTGTTTAACCACTTTTTTTAATCCAAAAGGAATATCAGAATACCAGAGATAGGAAGGACATTATAGCAGTTCTACGAGAGAAGAGGATGCCCATGGTCCCCACTGGCAAACAGGAATAAAAATCAGAAATTCTCAGGTCGGAGCCACCCACAATATCTCCCAGTGCTTCCTTCCTCAGTTCCGCCAGCCCCTAAAGCCACAGCTCCACTCCCAATCTGTGCATGCCCAGCTTTGGGAGACTGAGGTGCTAATGGTCAGTGATGAACAATTGCCCTTGGCAGAAGCACCTGGTGCTTTGCTGCCTGTCCAAGGTAACAGCCCAGGAGCACGGGGCTGCACACACCACAACAGATCCACGGTGCTGCAATAGACAGTGGAAAATTCCCTCCTTCCAGGAGAGGTACCTGCGTGTTCCCCCGTAAACGTGAACGTCTATTAACCCATTGCACTCTGTGTTTTGTGGGCTTCCCCAACCCCTGACGGATAAAGACTGTGACCATTCCTTCGAGCAATGGACATAGAAATTCAGTAGAAACAATCAAGTCTCCTGGCTAAATCCACAGGTGGTGATAACTTTCTACTCTAATCCTTTCTATCTCTTTCTTCTTATACATTTTCTGAAGTGACACCCTTCTACTTTTATATTGTTGCATTTGTAGACATAATAATAACCAAAACAGATACATAGCTCCTTTTCATTTGAACAAAATTGGTCTAAAGTAAACCCTATGTGTCTTATGGGAGTACCCTCATAAGTCTCATAGTGTAAAATTCCATCAAGTCTGAAAAAGTATTCCCTTTGCAATTTTTAAATGTGTGATATTTCAGAAAAATATTTCTTTTTTCCCTTTTTTTATGAGGTAAGGAGAGCAGAATTTCATTATCTGTCATCTCTAAATTGTTAGGTTTTTTCATTTTCTCTCCTTAACCCTGAAAAGGTCCACCTGAAATAGACATTCCCCATCATTTAAGTATCATAATTAGAGAGATTTTCAAACACCTAATCACACCAATCAGACCTTTGTCTGATTGCTCTTTAATTTAATAATATTCTTCCTTAGGATAACAGGCCTCTGTGCAGTGGTTCATGTGAGAATAATAGTATATATTAATTTCTATTTTCTTCTTTATCCACCTTACTTTCTGGTTTACTTTTATCAGCAGAGGAACTGTGATCACCTTTTCTCTTTAGACTACCCCCAAAGTAATGCAGATCCCTCTCTGTGTACCTGTTATGCAGATCCCTCTCACAAGAAGACTGGTTAGGTACAGTGAGGATGAGTTTAAGATGTCTCACTAAGATTTCAGAAACACTCCTCTGCAGCTCTGCCAAGGGCAGTACAGACCTGCCCACCAAAATGAAGGGGTCAGTGTGGCTGGACTGACCAAAGCCAGCAGGTCTCTGTTCCTTTACTGCAGGCCACTAGGCTGTTGTCCTATTCCCCTACAGCATATATTCCTCAACATTCCTTGACCTTGCACACACTTCACTACATGTTTTATAACTCTGAATTTGACCATTCTAAATAACTGCCTGTCATCTGCAGATTTGACTAATGAGCAAATCTCTTCCCCTTCCTATATATTCCTTATATATAGAACTTAAACAAACGAAGGACGCTTGGGCATTCAGCTGCTAACCTTGTGTCATGACTGGAGCAGAAAAAAGGTGAGAGGCTAAGCTAAAACAGTATCAGATCCCTCTGAAGTAACCATGCACAGTTTTACTTATTCTCATGGTAACACTTTGATGACTATTAGGTTCTTCAACTTTGAAAGATTATCTTTAAAAGGAGAATGCAAGAAATGAGATAAAAAGTCAGTGGCTGATCAGCATGACCTAATTTACCTGGGGATTTTCCACTGGACTTTAATGGACATTCAGTCTTAATTAGTATATTATCCCCAAAAAGCACCCATCCAAACCCTTGATATCACAAGCCATATCCAGTCTTGAAAACTAAAGGTACTTGGTCAAAAAAAAACCATGTTGAAATGTAGGATAAGGTTATCAGAAGGAGATTTTCAGTATATGGTTTGTAGGATTAGCCCCAAATAATGTCCTTGACTGAGACTGATAATATTCCTTTTGGACTGAGGAGAGAATGCCAGACTGTCTTCACCAAAAAAAGGGATGAGACTGAGACTGATGCAGGAGAAAAGATCCACATAAATCATTTAGCAGGGCCATAACTGAAAGGAGCCCAAGTAAAGGCTCTATAAGGATGGGGGGGAAGGGGAGGGGAAGGCAGGGAAAGCAGCCACCACCAACGGAGAGAGAGAGTATGCCATCTTCTTATTAGAAAGGAAAAAAAAAAAGCAGGCAAATAGGTAACATTTAATAACCTATTTAATAGGTTTGAATAGATCAGCTGATGCAAGAGAGCACAAAAGAATGACCAGCTGTTTGGGCTATAGAAGTTCATTACTGCCAAGGGAAAGGTGAATGCCCTCTGCTGTGTCCTTTCTCCCAGAAGGGCATGCAAGAAATACTCATGTGAAAAGGTTAGTCAGAGCCATGGTGATATCTTTCTGCTGTTATATTTAGCTTATTTGAAGGACCTCAGATAAAAACACTAGCTAGTACAGTAAAATGAGTCATGATGGACTGCAATTAAGAGATTGAAACCCTTGCAGAGCACAGAGGAGGGAAAATCAGATTCCTGCTTGTGTGATCGATTAGCTTGTGGGATACTCTTCTAAGAGAAATCATACTTACCTCAAGGTGCATGGACAACCAGTACAGCTTATGGAAGAGTGTGCAGGAAGTCAATACTGACTCCATATTGACCCAAAGGAGTCCAAAGTGTCTGAGACTACTCCTCCTGCTCCAAACTTCAAGCTTGGATGCCGACCACTCCTCTGTGAAACAAGGCATGAACAAATATTTTGTTTGTTCCAAACCTCAGACAATAGGTACAAATGATTAAAAACAGATGTTCTCTGCACCTTCCTTACACGTTCTTTTCATGTTCTCCAGTTTAGAAGCCATTTCCTACACATGTTTAATAACTGTATTCTACCTAATTCTCAGGAGTAATTAAGATTTAGTTCTCCCTCAATCTGGGCTTCTTGAAAGCAGAGGAATCTCTGGCCATAGATGAAGTGTTGAATACTAATTTTTAGTCTCTTATGATCCAACTTTATTATTCCAGCTAAAGCGTACTATATGGAGTTATTATTTAAGGATTGGAAGAGGAAAAGAGGTATTAAAACAAATATAAGCAAGAACCAAACTTCTGTTTTCCTCCCTTTACAAAACCATTACTAATTTGGCAAAGAATCCAATTTGATGAGAATAAAATATCTCATTGAAATTAATATACAGCATTTTGTTTTCCTTGCCTGTATAGATTGCTTTCAGTTAAATTTGTTAAGAAAAGTGTCCTGATAGAGCCTTACTAAAGGAAAATCCACTCTTGCACTCAATCATTGCATTATTATAGACCAAAGTGAACAAAAAATATCTGAAGAATGCTTTAGGGGGACACAAGCTTCATTAGAAAAGTAATCCACTGCAATATGATAAAACATAAGGTAGCTATTCACTCTACCATGGCACAGATGAGGACTTTATTTTAAACCCATAGCAGATTGAATTTTTTGCATGATGTTTTCTTTAAACTGCCTTCCTTAATCTAGAAATACATTAAAACACTCATCCGCCAGCTGTGCTGTTTTCAGCTGTAGCAAACGGATGATTAGTATCCTCCTGACATTATTTTCTTCACATGAAATAAAACATGACTGTCACAGAATTATAGAAAAGGAAAAAATCTGAAGTTCCTTATGTCTTGTCCTTGGGTTTTTAATCTTATCCTTGAATTATTTCCATAATTAACAGGTCTGCTACAATTAAGAAGATTTGAAAATATGTTTGGTGCAGAAAAGTAAAAACCTGAGTTTGCCAAGATTAGGAAAAAAAGCCGCTAACATTTAAATCTTAAAAATTCGTAGAAATGCTTTCCACAGCCACCAAAAATGACTATATTCAGTGTGAAGCTTGTGATGTTCTGCGATACACTGATGGTCAAATCCAGCCCACTGACTTCAGAAGGCAAAAAAGCATTTTTGACTGTCTGTTCCTCATTCTCAGCCTCCAAGGTCATTTCAAGAACTCCCTATATCAGCTTAAGAATGGGACTGGCTATACTTTATGCTTAAAGATGCATTTTATCCTGACATGCTGTTGACAATTGCAAAGTATTCAATCCACTAGGATTTTTTCTTTTACTTTGATATAGATGACAGAGGAATCAAAACCACTGAACTAAGTGCAACAAAAATTTTATTTTTCTATCTCATTTTTAAGCATACACTGCATACAATTTTTGACCCTAAGTGCAAAATATAAGTCACATGTCTATAGGATGCCAAAATCCCTTAGTCCAGCTCAGCTACATCTATATTAGTAGGCAATACAGACCAATGGAAGTGGCTCTGTAAAGTGAAATATCTGGTGAGGACCTGGCACCCTCCCTGCTCACATTGCATGGGGTTTTTTCTGCATCAAACTAGCTGTGTTCTGCTCTCTGCTCACAGACTGACTGCCAACTTGCCACTGGTGAACTCCTGGAGTGCATCTTCCACTGAAGTTCCACACAAAGGGAATCCAGTTCACGTGCTCTGAGGCTGCTCCACAGTGCAAACCGAAGCATGGTACAGGAGTTCATTTGAGAGCTTCACTGAATTCAGTGGATGATCCATGGATACCCTATTAGCTTTATTCCTCCCTCAAAGCTAGAAACCCCTGGAGCGCTGCTCTGTACATAGTTCTGAGGATGAATCCTTAGATCAGGCAGACTGCAGTGAATCCCACTCTTCTTCTTAACACATTGGGTGGCACTAAAAGAAAACAAGTTATTGCAGCACAGCCCATCAGGAGAAGGCTTCTGCCAGGAGAGCTTTCAGAACTGCTGTTAGTCTGTCAAACACTTTTGCCTTTCACCTCAGAATGGATGGGAGGGCTTCAGATATCTGAAATAAAAATTACTAATCCTGGGTGAGACCTCAAGCACACATGGCTTCCTGATATGGATTCTTTTATCTTAGAGAAGTTACAAGTTGAAGTTCTTCACTGCCCACCCACCACTGCTCTCCACAAAAGCTCAGTACAGTGATAGGACACGTATATGTCCATCATCACTGGCTTCAGCAGCTGCCAGAAGGAATTTGCTGTAAGTAGATTCTCCATGACTATTTTGTCCTTGGCCATTTTGCTGAGGCATCAGTGACTCTGACAGTAGTTTTGCAGTGTGGGCACTTCTCTGTTTGTTTAAAATCCATTGGCTTTCTCCACATGTATCATCAAAAAGACATCAGATGAGGGGGTATTTTTTGCTCTTTCACCTAGGGGCAGATCTGAGTCACTGACCTTGGAATGAAGGGCTCTATATTTCAGAATCATGCTTCCCAAGAGAAGCTGTAACTCAGGCTGCTGAAATACCTAAAGATTCAATTTCTCTAGACAGTCACTGAACAAACTGCATTTTAACAGCAACAGCAATGACACTACTCTGGTTTACCCACATAGATGATATCTTCTTATAAAGACAGAAGTGTGATCTCCACCCAGATCACTGCAAATACTTCTACTGATGTTGCCCTTTTCCTTCATATCAGAAAAAGGTCCACTCTAAATCTTTCTCAGATGCAGGCATGTGGAGAAAACTGATTTTTCTCCTTTGATTTTAGATAAGAAAGTAAATCACGGCTTAGAATTGGCTGTCATTTTTTCTTGTAGATTTAGTCACTTCAGCACTACTACTAGGGTTAGGGTAAGTCTCCTTACTCCACTCCAAAGGAGGAATACCAAATGTAACAGCTAGATGTTTTGTACTTCATCAGACTGCAAGCTGGCAAATACACTTTAATCCACCGGCACAGTTCCTACTTTTCTACCACTAATCCCAATGTCACTGTCACCTGGAGCAGTCACTGATAATCTGCAAAATGTAGTTAGTCTGTTTGTGACACAAAGGACAGGAGAGGGAATGGATATGCAATCTGCAGTTGCAAATAAGACAACATCTCAGTGAAAACACATGCTTAGCTTCCAAAATTTTAGGAACAAAAGAGAGGAGCTGTCTTTAGCCATTTTTCCTTCTTAGGGGAAACCAGCCTCCATGTAGAAAGTGAGATGAAGAAATGAGAAACTATGCAGCAAGTAAAAGAATAATGTCACAAGCAATTGAATATCTGAAATACCTTCTAGGTACATGGTCAGGACATGAGGAACAAACAGGAGTAACTCAAAGGCTTAGCTAATTTGTATAATTGGTGTCACAAATTACTAGTGGAATATAGCAAGCACACAAGGAAGCACCTAGGGAGGGGTGAGAAGTACCCGAGATGCAATGGTAGAAGGGTTATTTATCAAGAGCACTTTCCAAACTTCGGGAAAATCACATACAGTGAATGACAGTTTCAATGGTTTCTGGGATAGAAAAAAGAGATTTTAAGGCAATATCTCCACTGCTAAAACAATGAGAGGCTGTTGGATAGGGTTGTTTAGAGACAGCCCAAGGGAGGCAGCCTTTTGGTGACTGGGGACATGACTTTCCTTTATGTATTTTGGAACAATTATACTGTAGGGCCCAAAAGATTGGGTCCATGTACTGGAGACAATCTTTTCTTTGGAAGGGAAATTATTAGGGCAGTAGCTATTTTTAAATGATTGTGCCAGAGGCAGAAAATAATTTGGGTTAAAGAGATGCTGTTGGAAACAGAAAAAAAAGTCGGGGGCAGGGCTGCAAAATACTGACAGCACTTAGAGACAGCACACATCAGTGGAAGGAATTTATTGTCAGGTCTTTTGCACGGATAATTTGGGGTCTTTTTAAAAAGTGAGAGACCTGGTGGTTACTGGAAACATTATATCAACACAACTGAAACTACCTCAAAGATGAGAACTCTAGTAGAAGGCATTTTGACTGTATTAGTAGCAGTTTAGTGATCTGAAAAGGACCTGCACACAAAATGAAAACAAGGGCATATATCTTACGGATATAAAAGAATTGCTCAGATACATTAAATTCAGCAAGGCTAAGGCTGATTAACAGGGGACATAACAAGCAACAAGAAAAGATCCTACAAATACATGACACATTAAAGAAGTAAAAGGAAGTATTAAGGAGATGAAATAATGTATGACTCAAGGAAGGCCATTGCATCCAATGCATTCTTTCAATTTTCAAATAGATGTTAACTGTGATCCAATACTTAATTAAATTAAAATTTTAAAGCAGATAGGCATGTCTTCCTGAATATGGGTGAGGACATTGAAAAAGATAGAGATTTTCAATTTAGCTTAGTTCAACGACTTTCAATTAAGTACCCTTAACAATGCGATCCCAGTAATCTCTGAATCATAGCACTTACCTTGGAGAGCTGATGAAGAAAAGTAGAATTCCCCGAAGAGAAATAGAGGGCAATCACAATGTCACACTTCAAAAAGGGGAAAATATCTCTGCCTAGGAGGCTACAGACCAGTCCTTGAACTGTTCTTCCTTGAAAAATTCTGGGACAATTTACTAAAAATTCATTTCTAAGGCACAAAACAGTAAGATGGTAGTAAAAAAGAGAAAACATGGACTTATCAGGAACAAATCACGTCAGGTCAATGTAATTTATTTCTTTGATTACTGGCCTAACTGGATAACAGAAAAGTCACAGCTGTGACATATTTGGACTTTATTAAGGCTTTCCTAATATCTAGAAGAAATTTAAATGTTCTAGTTGTAGCGGGTTCAGTTTGTTAACTGGGCAGAAACACCAATTTAGTGTAGTGGTTTGGTTCAAAATATACATCACTTACTTATTTTCCTTCTGTGAGGTAAGAATTAGGAGAAAGCAAAGCAGGCACTAAACTTTAAGGAATATAAAGAAGTTTATTAACAGAACTAAAAGGAAGAAAAAAAAGTTAGACTAAACCTTCAGAACACTTCTCCTCCCCCCACCTTTCTCCCTCCTCCCACTGACAATGTTAAAAAAAACCAACCCTCGAGATTTTTCAGTCAGTTTGCCATCTCTATAATAACCTTTCTCAGTTCACTTAGGGAGAGGAGTCTCTCTTGCTCATGCTATGGAGACATCTCCACAAGGAACCGTTCTCTCATGGCTTCAGTGTCACAGCAAGGCAGCCGCCCGGGATGGTTTCTCCTTGCCTGTGAAAGTCCCTTCCCTTGACTTGCAGCTTTCCTCACAACTGCTCGAGGGTTTCATCTTTAGCTAATGGGGTACCATTTTAAGGATGAGCTGTTCAGAAACAAAAGTTCTTTTCACCTATCTGTGGGTGCATCTTCATCATCTCTAGGAACAGAGGTCTTCCTCTGGGAGCAAGAGTCTTCATCAACTCTCTCTGTTAAAACTTCTCATTAAATCACAGCTACTTCAGTAGTTGCTTAATGCAGCACAGGTANTCTCCTGGCCTGGCCAGGCTGCAGATGGAACAGGGCCGCTCCAAGGTGGCTGTCTCCTGGCCTGGCTGGGCCACGCCGAGCAGGGCACCCCCCCAGTTACCTGTCCAAAAGCCAGAAGCAAGAGAAAGCTTCCCGGGCTTTGTTCGTTCTTAAATGTGGATCACAGAGGCGTGTCAAACTTCTTAAGTGGCTTTAAAAGTTGCCAATATTCCAACTAGCCAGTTGATTGGTTGTGTCAGGTCTAGAGAAGCTGTAAGCACCTCTTTGCCAAAGAATCACTTTGGTGGCTGATGGAGCCCTCTTAAATAAAAACCCAAACTATGCTAACCCATGACACTAGTATACAAACCAGAGAACTAAATTCTAGATGAAATCATGTTCAGGTGGGTTGAAAAAAATGTACAGAACATGATCTATGAGGGGAGATTAAGAAAAACGACAACAGTTTTGTCTAACAAAATACTGGCACACATTCACACATTTTCTAGTATATTAGAATTTTTTATATGCAAGCAACTATAGAGTATATATATATGAGGCAATGTATATTAAAAAAGCTTGAATTGCAACATAAGAGATTGGGGCTTGATATTGGAACCATCATTTTTCTTTTTAGAATAGCTGAAACACCATAGTGGACTGTCTGCTTTCTTTGGGCATGTAATGCTTTTGTTCAGAGAAGTTTTCTTTCCTTTGCTTTGCGTAAGTGGTCATAGCAGTATTTCAAAGACGTCCTGCTGCCTTCAAGAAATGATTGCTTCTTGGATTGACCAAAAGCCTGCTAAAACTTGAGAATTATGCAACTAACAAAGGACTTACAGAGACAACTAATCTTTAACTCCAACATTTATAAGAGAGAAGTTCCTTGTTCAGCAGCAACATACCCTTGAGTTCAGCTGGAGCTCCCTGTTTGGTTTGGCACATATATGCAGACAGTTCTACTTTCCCAATCACTCAGAACTGACTGTCCTGAGCTGCAAGGTATATAAATCCCTTTTAAGCCTTTGTGGGATTCAGAACAATGCCCAGATATGCAGAAGGTGCAGACTTCACCACACACTAAAAGTACAAGGAAGAAATTTCATGGAACAAAAAGGCAACCAGGTAGCCTATGTTTTGTACCATAATCCACTGCTTTTAATACTTATAAAGTATGTCCTTGAGGAAGCTTATGCAATCTCTCCCAGAAGCTGCTCTAACCCTCAGGGTTGAGACTGACCCTAAGTCAGGTTTGGTGCTCATCTCTAGAAGTATTACTTCCAGAACAAAGCTGGGGCCTGACTTACATAGCAAGTCTGTATTGTCCCATACCTTTCCTAGGATGCAGAGATTCACAGTAAGGCTGTAGCATCTTTCACTGTGATCTTTTTGTACACGACAAAGAGTAAAGATTGGGATGGAGAGTCACTCCTGAGTTCCCAGCAGACTGAATTTTCCCTGTACTCCATCACACAGTCCCCAGTGTGTATGGTGTCCTAAGTGTTTTGTTAGATTTTACAAGCATTTCTCAAACTGATAGCATTCTACATGACGAAAAGCAAGGTCTATCTAGTGAAACTAACAGCATGTCAATACAATGATTTAGCATATCCACTGAAACACTCTGCATGCACAGTGTCCCTGGTTTCCTGTTGCAGAAAGAGAAACATCCAATGAGGGAGAATCCAGAAAGCAGTCAGCCAAATGTAAGAGCATGTGATGTAAAATATGACCTATTTCAGCATCAGCTGTTCAGAATATACAATATAGTCAGTGGAAAATACTCTCAATTTTTTAATATTTCTGAAACTTGCATTAAAATACTAGGAAATAAATTATTAGAAAACTAAAATTTAATGCATTTATTATCTAATTCCTGAAATAATAGTGATA
This sequence comes from Dicrurus megarhynchus, assembly GCA_013399195.1. Classification (NCBI taxonomy): domain Eukaryota; kingdom Metazoa; phylum Chordata; class Aves; order Passeriformes; family Dicruridae; genus Dicrurus; species Dicrurus megarhynchus. The sequence continues at coordinate 1,551,244 of VXAD01001103.1, forward strand.
ACCTACCATTCAAGCATCCTTGTTTCCTTTATAAACCTCCTCATTCACATGCGACAACCTCCATTGCTCATTAATTTCAAATACCAGCCACCTGAACCTTTCTTTCTGGTTTTTGGTGCTTGGGATGGGGGATTTTTGGTATTTTTTTGTTATATTTTCCTTAAAATAGAGCAGTTGCAATTCATATTCTGATATCTTTGTTTCTTCTATTTATAAATACTCATCAGATTTTCCCAAATGCTTTCATTATTCAGATTTTTTTGTTGAATTATTTCTTAATATAGATCTTTCCTGTATTTTTCCACTAGAACCTGATGTTCCTGTAAAAAAATTGAGTTGCTTGAACTGAAGTTATGAATTACATATCTACTTTTTCTGCATACCATCCAGACTGTTATATAAGTTTTCATTTTTGTAGAAATCTTACAAAAATTGCAGATGAGCAACAGAAAAATTATATCTGATCACAACATGCTATATACCTTTTTTTCGATGACAGGTGTTTGTGACTCACTTGAATGGTTTGAGAGAGCTTTCTGACTAGTGCATCATTTTCTAAAAGATACCAGAGTTTTTGACCACGCTGTCTAGTAATTTCAAAAGGGGGCAGAAGGAAAGGAATGAAATTGAGGACAGAAAATGCATCCTTTTAACCAGAGTTCTTGTGCCTTTGCAAAACATTATTATCCAAAAGTGTGTGAAAGGACAAATATATTTGTGAAAACCTGAAACTACCACAAATAGGAATTACATTCCTGCTAAGAGTTATATTAAAGACTTGGTGATGTACTTCACTCCTCTGCTCATTTCTTGGTAAGGAACCAAGACTTGCTCTCCTCTGGTTTTTTTTTTATTGCTTCCCCTATTTTCCACTTGTCATGTCCTTCCCTCACGGTCTTTCTCTAACACCAGACTGCAGCAGCAGTGGAAGATGGCAGAGTGTTGACCATGAAGGGTCCCCCACAGACAGGCCTATATCAGCAAAACTTGGGATCCAGCTTTGAGGAGATGTGCATCAGTCTTCCAAAGGCTAAGTAAACTGAAGGCACCAGGGACAAAACCAAGTGATTCTTCTCTTAGGGTTGGTTCATGTTCCTTTATATCCTACGTTAAAACACAAAGCAAAGGATTAGCCTGAAGACTTTGACGGACTTCCTTTTGCCACACTATTTTCTTCTGAAGAACTAAGCTAGCTTTCTTTAGTGAATATATATATATATTACATAAAGGGAAGGGAAGGGAAGGTGCGGGAAGGTGCAGGAAGGTGCGGGAAGGTGCAGGAAGGGAAGGTGCGGGAAGGTGCGGGAAGGTGCGGGAAGGGAAGGTG